>CM038147.1:587675076-587867949 GCA_021437245.1 Aegilops speltoides
TCGGAATTACTTGTCACAAAAAAGGATATATCTACAACTAAACTACATCTAGATACATTCATTTCTTGGACAAGTAATTCCGAACGGAGGGAGTAGCCGTTAGGTAGCTAGCTCCACGTACGATGCTCCAGAGCACTCAAGCGCATACCAAACAAGCACGATTAGTTCATTTGGAATATTGGCTTAGCAGAGCATGCATGCATATTGGCCGACAGACCCGCAATTTTCTTCATTTCAATCATTCTATAGGCAAGTCTTAGCAATGAAATCCGTTGATCGATCTGGATATATATTGGTTGAACCCGGTAAAACTGTTGGACTTGGAGTCGTACTGTGTGTAGACAGGGTAGGAGTTGTGTCCTAATAGGACACTTGTATCCTAAGCCTCTCATATATAGTAGGGGTAGACACACGATGTAACATATACCAACATAATAGCACGGGCGCGCGGGGGAGCCGGCGGCGTGTGCCTGCGCCCGGGCGACCGGGGTGCGGTATTGTAGCGGTGTCACGGGAAGGAGCACCCGTAGTCATATGCCCCGGGGATGTAGCCATATCGGTGAACCTCGTTAACAAATCTCGGTGTCGTGCCTCGTGTGATTGCTTGGTCCTCGGATGATCGACGGCAGGCCTCGGATTTATTGTAACAAGTGGTATCATGAGCAAGGTTTGACGAGGCAGTGGAATTGATCTAGAGGAGAGCGACAAAGACCGGCCGTAGATGAGCACGTCGAGCGTGTGGAACATTGGGCAGCGATTGGAGATTGTCGCGAGAGAAGTGTCGGAGGCAGCAGAGCAGTTGTTAGCAGCGAGATTGGATCAATAGCAAAGGCGGCGGTGATACGCGTCCACTCAAGCGGCGGCAGATCCGAAGCAGTGCAAGCGGCGGCATCTTACGCGGGAGCTAGGGCAGGCGGAGGCGCTGGTGCAGCCAGGCGAGCAGGGCCCAAGGCAGTGGGCTACAGCGGTCCGTGCGGGGTGCCCGTCCAGGCGGGGCTGCAGCAGCACGCCAATAAGGCGTGCGTGGCCATCAGGCTAGCCGCACGGTGATCCAAGACGCAGGAGACAGAGCTATGCGAGATTTGTTTATGAAAAAAGGCGTTGCCAGGGTCACATGTTTGCACGAGAGTAGCTTGGCTAGATCAAAAGTTTGATCGTATTTCTACTAAGGTGCACAGAAGAGCTAGCATCAAACATTGACATGAAAAATATGGTGTGAATGGATTCGTCCGATGTTTGCATGGAAGTTTTTTCTGGGTCAGTTTGCTGAGAAGGCTTGGAGTGTGTAGACAGGCAGTGGAAGCGCGTTGACAAGCGCGGGCGACACGCGTATAAGGTTCAGAGGAGCCTGGAGCATGTCGCAAAGGAGCATGCATACACAGGGCATCAAGGCAATGCACAGATGTGCGAGGCGGACACGACGCAGGAGGAAGCATGGTGCAGTCGGATAAGTTCGGCTGGGTCGGACTGGACAGTCTGATGGATCCACGAGGATGTCGGTCAAAGCAGAAGACGGCGGTGTTTTCAGCGACGACGACATGGGAGCGTGATGCTGATGGTGGCCGACTTCTGGGGCGTGGAAACACATGGTGCGGGCCTGAGGGCTTGTGCGGCTTCGACAAGACTATGGTGCAGGGTTGATTCAAGGCAGTGCACACATGAGAGTTTGAAATCGACGGAGCGCGGGGGTAGCATAGCGCAGCTACATGGAGTCATGTTGAAGGTGGAGCTGGAGTCTGATGGATGACTATGCTCTGAGCTGATGGAGGGGCTACGGCGTAAGTTAACAGAGAGTCGAAGCCTATTTCAGCGGGATAGCGAGAGACACATGGATCGGACTGGGTACCAGTGGTCTGATAGAGATGTGATACTCGGCATCGGTCGGTGATGATCGGTGGTTCTCTGCAGTGGGGGTTGAGTGGTGTGGTTCGCGACCCTAAAGACTCGAGCAGGACAGGAGAGGCTCGACGCGGTGATAGCGGCGAGGGGTGCAGTAAGCATGGGACACAGCAACAGGCCAAGGCACTGGTGGTCAGACATGTGGTCAGACAAAGTGTGCAAGGGTGCTGAAGCAGTGTTGACGAGTACCAGATTCAAGTTGGTGACTGGGTCTATCGGTGCTAGTTGATGGACAGGAGTTGACCATGGAGAATCTGAGAAATTGACGGAAAGTCTGAAATTGTCAAAGGCTGAGACATGGCCGTATATTCTGTGGTGTTCAGTGCACATGGCAATGTGCGGATGACAAATACAGAAGGAGGCGGAGTGCTACAGCTGTAGGACATGCCAGAGACTATCCAGAAGAAGGGTGAGACAACTGCGAATTTGACTCAGGGTGACACAGGACGACGGTGAAATTCCTTCAAGTTTCACACAAGCAGTCAAGAAAGAGCGGTGACGTTGAGTTCAGGTAACTCTTATATGTGGCGTCCAATATGTGAGTTGTTCACTTTCACGCAGACTGTGATCGGTGTGTGATGGTGTTGGATGGATACTCTGGAAGTTGGGAGCACAAAGTAGAGTAATGCGGAACTTAATTTTGCTCAAGTGTTGACTGTGAAGAAGACGACAAGGGACTACAGTTGCAGGTGGAGTCACATGGAGTCTGGGGGTAGCAGCGGTGCTCATGGCGTATCTCAAGTCCAATGTACATGGAGGTTCGACGCACGGACGAATTCAAGGTGGTGGAGAATATTCGCCAAGGTGGAGTTTGTTAGAGTTGTGTCGAATATTATTGTACAAGTTAGGTTACAGTTGGACTTGGAGTCGTACTGTGTGTAGACAGGGTAGGAGTTGTGTCCTAATAGGACACTTGTATCCTAAGCCTCTCATATATAGTAGGGGTAGACACACGATGTAACCTATGCCAACATAATAGCACGGGCACGCGGGGGAGCCGGCGGCGTGTGCCGGCGCCCGGGCGGCCGGGGTGCGGTATTGTAGCGGTGTCACGGGGAGGAGCGCCCGTAGTCATGCACCGGGGATGTAGCCATATCGGTGAACCTCGTTAACAAATCTCGGTGTCGTGCCTGGTGTGATTCCTTGATCCTCGGATGATCGACGGCAGGCCTCGGATTTATTGTAACAAGAACAATAGATGCACGTGTGCGTGCACAAACGAACTGATTGATACATTTGCAAGTGGCAGCTAGCTGCGCTACCAGACGGCCGGTAGCCCGGTACGTAGCTAGTACAAATTGTAAAGGAAGACGACGACAACCCATTCGTGTGCAACTTATTATCAATAGCTGTTATCAAATTATAGCAATCACGCATATAATTGCAGTGGAGAACTTAAGCGATTCCACGACATGATGCGCACGTACAGGTTGGGTTCCCAGTGCAATGTCCAGTTTTGCAGTTAGATCGAGCTGCCATCCGTTTGACCCCATGTGCACATACTGTTTCTTCGCATTGAGTGGCTTATAGCATCTACAGCCGGGCAGGCCGGTCACAGAATAGCCACGAACATGTGACCCAACCGGACACCTCAAACGGCCCTCAAACACCTGGGCTGTCCGGCACTCCTCATATCTAGGGCTGCTCGGTCACACCCGGGTGCATCTGACACATCAGCCCGGTCCACCCGACCCCACTCCGTCCCAATAAATATCACCAGCTCACTCCATTCTCGGTGACTGCGGAAACCATGTCGAGCGTCAGCAGCCGCTCCTCCTCCTCTAACAACGATGAGTAGGCCCTCCGCATTGCCCTCGAGAGGTCTAAGGTGGACACGAGTGGCATTTCTAGATCGGCCGCCTCGCCTCTCCCTCGTCGGCGCAACAAGAAAGCCAGCGCTGACTCCTCCCGGCCCACATGGGCTGTGCAGTCCGCATCTTCCCCACGCCATCCCCTGCACCTGCCGGCTACTGCCCCCCCCCCCCCACGTGGGCTGCGGTGGGTGCTTGTGCCCGTCCCGTCGGCCCGGACGCACCCGCCGGAGTCGGAGACCTGCGCCACCTGCCACGAGAGGCAGCGGGCAAGGGAGAGGGACGCGGCGGAGAGCTCTGTCCGCCGCCACCACGGCTTACCGGCGGACCTCGACGAGGACGAGCGGCTCATCGCGTGGGTCTACCGCCGGTCGCTTACAACGGTAGAGAGGGACGCTCGGCGGCTCCGCCGGAAGAACGACAAGGCTCTCCGGCTAGCTGTCGAGCAGTCCGAGCGCGAGGCCAAGGAGAAGGCGACGAAGGCGGCTCGGCTGGTGAAGCTCAAGCGCCAGCAAGATCGGGCCGTCCGGCGCCTCAAGGGCCTCATCATCGTCTCCTACCCCGACGATGACGACGACGGCGGCTCCTCGTCCAATGACTCGGATGATCCTCCACCAGCTGCCGACGGCTACAGCTGCACAGGCGACCGGAAGTGGTGAAGATCCGCTTTTCTTTATTTTAATTTCAAGTTTTAGATGTAGTTTCAAGTTGTCCGTTGTTTATGTGAACTTTAGTTGTCCTTTAAACATCCGATCATGATCTTTTGGTGAAAGTACCGTGCTTGCGTATGTTCGTTTCTATGTCTGTTTGCTGATCTATGTAGTTGATCAACGTTGCATGGTTTAGTATGGATACAGGAGATCGAATATAAGATAAATGGATATGAATGACGCTATTTGAGGAGTGCCCAGTCACTGCCTGTGAACACGTCCGCACAGTTGAGGGGTCATATTTATCATATGCGGCTCTATATGCTCTTAGTTAGCCATTCAACCACCGAAGAGCGAGCAGCAGCTAGTGTTACGGGGTGATAGATGGAGGGCACGAAGAGGTAGCTGCTGCTATCGAGGCTGTTGCTACATGCACATTTGGAATCTCTCATGTCCCCCAACTTGCAATGCAAAGGGACAAAACCGCACGCACGCTCGGATCCGATTGTTGCGGAGGTCTCATCATCTCATCGATCGATCTCAGTCTTGATTGGCTTGCCTACACAGAAAAGCAATCGTGCTCGCATGTGCGATCCTGGCTGTCTTGGCGGCCACCCAAGATGGATCGCTGCGATCGAATATTTGCTAAAAAAATATGTGTCGTGGCAAGCTGGCGACTGGCTAGGGCTAGATCTATGGCACAATTTACACGAACGCGCAGCCACCACCTACTGCGCGCTGCTGATGACTTTAGTCAACCATCCAGCGGTGGATCACAGTGAGCACTTCAATCATACTATGTCCGGCCGGCCATGCTTAATACCAATGGAGCCAGCAGTGCGTCATAGCACAGATCATCTTGACGCTGTCTATGTTCTAGCTTGATGCCAATGAGTACTTCAATCATACCTATGCTAGCTCGCCGACTCCGGACATGACACCTCCGAAAAAGGGTTTCCCCCGCTTTGTATTCCAAAACAACCAAACCGATACAACTAACGATAGATGCTGTGGCGGAAGCAGCACAGTCATGCCAAAAGAAACGGAAGAAAAAATACAAAAGAAAGGAATGACAACAGAGTCGGATCAACGAAAACAACGATGATCCGCAACCACTGCGCCCTCCAAAGAAACCACCACACTCCTAGCGTTTCGGACCCACGCATACCAAGCAACACCTTCAAGAAGAAACGCTACGATGACAACGCTGCTGCCCGGACAGGTCATAGGGTTGCCCCCGGTACGCGAGGGGGAGTGGGTGAGGGGGGTACCCGACGCCCTTCAGGAAGGAATGACGGCGCGCACGGGCGTCGCTGCGTCGGTGCCGGCCAAGCCAACATGGATTTCTCCCGTCCACCACACACCCACCACCCCGACCGATCCGTCACGCTCCACCAAACTCGCCGCCCATCAAACATGCGCCACCACGGTCTTGGAGCCACCACCGCCGTCTCTCCATGGGGATCGAAGCAGGACCGATGGGTTGAGAGGAAGCAGGCGGGAACAAGGAGCGGCAAAGTCCGCCGCCATGCGGGAGGGAACCACCTCCACCGCCATCGGCAATCACCGACCGAACGCAGAAGAGGAGCACACCAGGCACGTCTTACAAAAAGACATCCATGTCTATTCCCGCGCTCGCCAGGAAATCCGTCACGCTGGAGACGGCCGAGGCGGCCATCAATAAGTTTTACGAGCTGGAGCGGTGCTTCGACGAGTGTGATGCTGCCTGCGACATGGTCTTCCGGAGCCTTGTGCAGATCAGGATTTCACTGCTCAACATCATGACGCCTACCATCTAGCTACGAACTACGAGTACAAAATATGAAGAAATATTTAGAAACTCAACTAATTAGGTTATGTATATTCTACTGATTCGGCACTGCAGAATACAGTGTACATAATATATACAAGAATAAAAGATTTTGCACAGAAAAGATAATCTTGCTTGCTATCGTCTATAAGTTTACATTTATACTTCATTAGTACAAACTCATATAATATAGTACATAAGTTGTGCTCCGTTCCATTGTGTTGTTTACTAAGTGAGCTAGTGCGAAGTAACAATGCATGGATTTGCTATTTCTCAAGTGCCTACAATTTCTTCTCGTTTCAGTCACATTTTCCCTTCTTCATTCCCTCTTAGCTGGACCTCGCTGGAGAAATTCGCCGGAGAAGAACTCGCCCCACCATCTATCTTAGGGTGAAGTAACGGCCCCATTATCTATCTTAGGATGAGAGGTGCAATGGATGACCGGAGTTATCCATTGGTGTGGCGGGGCTTCGAGGGATAGCTGGGGCGGCGGCCAGCAACAGTGGTGGGGGAGGTCGAGGGGGAGATGGGCCAGCTAGGTGGAACGCAGTAGCGTCCGCCGGCCACGGGGGGTGGAGGCCGGCGTATGGGGTGGGGTATCGGGAGGACGAAAAAGTATGGGAGGAAGACGAGGAATGGTTCCATGATCTATTTTGGACCACTGGATCAAGATCTGACCGTTCCTGTGGAAGTGACTGCCGGAAAAAAATTCAAGTAGCTGACGTATAGTTGGTCCCAACAATGCATCAATTTGTTCTAATCTGAAACTCATGCATAAACTCTTCATTGTTGTATATATAGTGAAAGAGTTAACTGCACTGGAGGTCTTAAAAGTTTCATCGGGGTGTCATTTTAGTCCTAATTCTTCCAAAATGCACCTTTAGGTCCTAATTTTTTAATAAGTGGTTCATCCGAAGTCCTTTTTTCACGAGCGCTTGCTGATCTGCCCGCGTGGCATGTTGACCCATGCCACGTCGATAGAGGGCGCAACCTCCTAGCGAGAAAAACATATTGGAGGTCCTAAAAGTTTCTGGGCAGTGTCACTTTAGTACTACTTCTTTCAAAATACATGTTTAGGTCCTAATTCTATAGTAAGTGGTTCATGCGAGGTCCTTTTTTGCACGATCGTTCGCTGACTTGCTTGGTTGCGTGTTGAGCAACACCACCAACCGGGATTAAAGGATTGGTCCTGCCGTGTTTGAAGTTTAGTCCCACCTCGCCAAGCGATAGGCACTCGCACCAGTTTAAGCCCGGCTGCGAAGTTTATAAGCGAGAGGCACAACCCATTCGTGTACAACATTATGTAGTGTGATCAGTATTGTTGTAAGACGACGACAACCCATTCGTGCGCATGCACCATTCATTAAGTGTCAAATCCACACAATCGTACATGCACTGCTTGAAGCATATAATTGCGCCCCAATTGATTGATGGATCGATGAAGATAGGGAAGGAGTTTGTGTGGAAGTAGTTATATTCCAAATGAGTGTCTAATTTAGAAGTTAGCTAGCTAACTGTTGTACGTACTGTGTGTTTTGTCGGCAATTTATCTTTTAAGATGTACAACCGTAGGTATACATTACTTTTATTCATAATAATGATAAAAATGATACTTATGCAAGCAATAGAAAACAAGATAAATACAAGCGGTTGTACTGCTGCACACCGCCCTCGCCATAACTACTATGCACGCACGACTTTCGCCGTCGCCAGAAAAGGAGAGCATCAGAAGCTGGTCCACATCTTGGCGCTGAAGGAACCCCTAACCAGGAGGCGTTAACGAGCCGCGATAAGCATGAACCACGGAAGGCTGGACCTAGCCCGATAAGGAGCATCACATTACGAAATTAACAAAGGGAGGAACTATCTCTCGGATGCCAGAGAAAAACGTTTCGGGCAGTCGAATACTCGAATGTGTGTGCCTTGGATCTGAAACCAAGGGTCAAATGAGCTTCTTCTCCCTTTCGCACAATTTATTGTACATCCTTTTCCTCCACACGGTAAATATCTCTACGCGGCGCCAACCAACGCATGTGTATACCGCCTGCCCAACCCCGCCAATCCCCGCCCCACTCCCCCCCACCCCACCCCACCCCGCCTTCCCTTGAACCACCACACTGGTCATCTCTCTAAGTCTCTTGTTCTCTAGCGTCGACGAGGACCATGCACCTCCAACCTGCACCTGTCAACCCTCTTCCTCGCATCTGCAGATCTATCTAAGACATTGTAGCTCCATGCTGCTATCACCAATGTCTAGTCTCTGGCAAGGTCATGGCTCAGCCTCGCCACCGGCCTTGTTAAAACTCAAGTGATGGGACAGAAATTTTCAGCCAACTAGGTTTAGCAAAACATGCAGCTCATGCATGTGGTGTGCGTTTTTCCTCTCACCTGAACGAAACGGCAAATGGAAGCTCTCATGTCTTTCTGACTGTATGTCCTACTCCGATCTAGGCATGGACTTTACTCCAGTTTAGTTGTATGTCCTACTCCGATCTAGGCATGGACTTTACTCCGGTCTAGCTGTATACCCTACTCCGATCTAACCATTTTTTTCAAAATGGTTTTTATGTTTTTAGTGCTGTTTATATCGTCTTGTAGAAGAAAGATTGTGTCATCATCATATTGACCCATTTGTGGAAATTCTCCCAAGTACTCCGTTCGTAAAGTCATTTTGCTTAGTTTTTTTCGTAATAATGGCCAGAGCATCGGCAACTAAATCAAATAATAAAAGGGAGAGAGCATCCCCTTGTGTTAGCCCTTTGTGGTTTTTGAAGTATGGCTGAATTATGTCATTAACCCGGACCACCACACAGGCCCCCCTCTAATATTGTGCATAACCCAGTCACACCATTTGTCAGAAATAAGTTTTCAAGAATCAAATCTCTCTTGGGATACCCGGTGATTAGCTAGTTGTCCCTATGTATGATTAGTTAGTAGCTTAATTATCCATGGAGATATCCACAATGAAGCATCATCAAGTGACGAAACCAGCATGATTATCTTAGTAGGATTGGCCAGACAGAGCACATGCAGCTGGTGCATTGACCGGCACCCGCACATTTTCTGCAGTTCAATTAGTCAGATGCACGTTCAATTGATGCTAAAATCAGTATGGTCGATCTGGATAGTACTCCCTCCGTTCGGAATTACTTGTCGCAGAAATGGATGTATCTAGATGTATTTTAGTTCTAAATACATCCATTTCCGAGACAAGTAATTCCGAACGGAGGGAGTAGCTGCTAGCTACCAGACCAACGGTAGGTACGCTCCTAGAGAATTGAGTGGAAGGACGACGACAACCCATTCGTGTACAACATTATGAAGTATGATTAGTACTGTTGTAAGACGACGACAACCCATTCGTGCGCATGCACCATTCATTAAGTGTCAAATCCACACAATCATACATGAACTGCTTGAAGTGTATACTGTTTTTTTGAGGATGCTTGAAGCGTATAATTGCGCCCCCAATTGATTAATGGATTGACAAAGATACGGAAGAAGTTAGTGTGGAAGTAGTTGGATTCCAAATGAGTGCCTAATTTAGCAGTTAGCTAGCAAACTGTTGTTCGATCGCACATGCGTACATAGTTATGTGTTTGCCGGCATTTTTACTTTTAGGATGTACACCGGTAGGTATACATTACTTGGATTCATAATAGAATCGATGAAAAGAGGATACGTATACAAACAATAAAAAAGAAGAAAAAATACGGTTCTATTGCTGCATGCCGCCCTCGCCACAACTACTAAGCACCCACGACCTTCGCCATCGCCGGAAATGGAGAGCACCATAATCTGGTCCACATCTTGACGCTGAAGGAACCCTAGCGAGGAGGCGTTAAGGAGCCACGATAGGCAAGAACCCCAGAAGGCTCGATCTAGCCCGACAAGGAACTAGATCACGCAATGGAATTAATAAGGGAGGATCTTCCGTCTTACGCACAATTTATTGTACATCTTCCGTTAGTCGAATTTGTGAGCCGTTAGATCTGAAAGAAGGGGTCAAATGAGCTTCTTCCGTCTTCCGCACAATTTATTCTACATCTTCCTCCACACCATATGTTTCTCTACTTGGTACCAACCAGCATGTGCCTAAGCAAGTATGGAGGTGCGTACATGATTGGAAGATATAGCAAGGGGCACTTTTATCCAACATGGGTGGCGGCATGATCTTAGGATAGGCCCACCTCCGCTTCAGGCAGTATATAGACTCTACATGTTTTTTTGTATTCCGCCTTTTCATTTTTCATTTGCGCGAGAGGACTTTTTTTGGCTGTGTGCATCTTAGTTATGCAGAGACCGGGTGTAATGCTTAATTAAAGCTCTCCTGTTCGAAAAAGCAACTTCCCCACCCCGCCTATCGCCGCCCCATTCCCCGCGCCTCGCTGCATGGTCTTCCCATGAACTGGCGCCCCGGTTATCCCTCTAAGGCCTTGTACAATGCAAGACTCTTAGGGAGGTGCTCACTAAAATAAATCGAATTTTTCTTTAGCGCCAGCGCTTATCTCTATCGGAGGGGTGCCTAATTAAGCGTCTATCATGTACAAATAATTATCGATGCTTAAGAGAAATCTGATTTATTTCTTTAAACACCTATCATAAGCACCTTGCATTGTACAAGACCTAATGTTCTCTATAGTCGACGTCGACCCGGGACCCCCAACCCGCGCCAGGCAACCATCTTCCACACCCCCACGGCTCCATCAAAGATGCTCGGGGTCTCTGCCCCTGTCACCACCGTTTAGTCTCTGGCGAGGTCATGGCTCAGCCTCGCTGGGGTCGATAATCTTCGCTGGCGTTGCTCCCCTGTCCGGCATCGTCAAAAATCAAGTGACGGGAGCGAAATTTTCAGCCACCGGCCTGGGTTTAGCAAAACATGCAGCTCATGCATGTGGTGTGCGTCTTTCCTCTCCGCTGAACCAAATAATAAGTGATGGAATCTTTCATGTCTCCCAACTTGCAACGCATAAGACAAAATCACACGCACGCTCGGATCCGATTGTTGCGGAGTGCTCATCCATCCCATCGATCTCGTCGCCAATCGCCATCCGCTACGTACACCAAAATAGTCGCTTCCGCATGTGCGTAGATGCCAAAACTTGCGTAGATGGGACCGAATATACCTGTTGAGCAACAGCACAATTTGCACGTAGCGTTCGTTGAGGATGACCTGGACTCATCATCCATCCAACGGTAGATCGTGGATGTCCGTGTTCCACTGTGCATTGTCTCTCCCAATGAGTCATCTTCCATTACTCCAATCATATGTCCTGCCGGCTGTCCAACGGCGCCAGTCTAGCTCAAGTACGAGCTGTCGTGTGAGTCACAGCACAGGTCATTCAGACACACAAACCTTGACCGTGCGTGCGTGCATGCATGTCCAACGCCTGTGCTACCAAGTTGACCCCCAACATGACACCTAATCCACACTGCGCGGCCGCTGCACATGCACATGCACGGCGATGGTGGTTCGCAGGCGTTGCTTTGGTACGTACGAGTTGAGATTTGACTTTGAACGCGTCACAGCAACCTCCTCCTCTCGTGTCTCCTCCACCGGCGGATCATGTCCCCCACGTACGCCGCTGCTCGGCAACCCACACGTGCAACCACCACTTGCATGTCAAGCCACCCTGTTGCTAGCCTCCTCCTTGCATTGCATATATACCACGTCTACGGTCTCCTCGGTTCTCACATCTCATCTCATCTCAGTTCTCTAGAAGCACCTTCAAGCCAGCCGCCGATCCATCGACATGGCTCCCAACTTCGGCCGGTCCATCTCCTTCCCTCTCACCCCGGCGATGTCCTTCTCAAAGTCATCCCGCCACGTCCGCTCCGTCAGCCTCCCCGGCACCACCTCCTCCCACCCGCTCCTCGCCAACCTCCACGCCCGCATCGCCGCCCTCCGCGCAGGCTCCTCCATACCGGCCGGCCTGGCCAACATCCACGCGCTACACGCCGCGCTCGCAGACCTCCTCCTCCTCCCAGCTTCCGTGGCCGCGCTTCGGTGCACCACAAGCAACACCGGCGACCGCCTTCTAGACGCCTTCCTCCTCCTCGCCGACGCGCACCAGGGCTTCCAGGAGTGCCTCGTAGAGCTCAGGCAGGCCGCCGCCGAGTCCCGCACTGCACTCCGCAGAAGGGACACGGGCAGGCTCGCGTCCGCCTCCAGGTCCCAGCACAGGGCCGAGAAAGACCTTGCCCGCCTCACCGCGTCGGTACTCGCCATCTCCACCAAGTGCGCGCGCCTGAACCTCGTCGCCGTTAGCGGCGAGGAGGCCGAGATGGCCTATGCTCTTGTGGAGGCGGCGGCTGCCAGCGCTGCGGCCTCCGCGGCCGTGTTCTGGGCTGCCGCATCCATGTCGTCTGCGGCGTCGTCTTGCAAGAAGACAGCCACGTTTATTCCGGCGTTCGCAAGGAAGTCCACCGCCCCGGAGACGGCGGACGCGACCGTCGAGAGGCTGCATGCGCTGGAGCAGTGTTTGGGTGAGTGTGACGGCGTCTGCGACATGGTGTTCAGGAGCGTGGTGCAGACAAGAGTTTCACTACTCAACATCATGACGCCCACCATCTAGTCATGTATACATAGAAGAAAAAGAAGAATAACTTAATTAGCTAGACTATGTATGTTTTCCTGATTTGTCACTACCCATTGTACATATATACAGAGAAAAAAGATAGTACAAAGAATAAGATTTTGCTACACTTGTTCAGACTTGTGCTTCTTGACATGAATAGTACTCGCAGCAATATGTCCAAGCTCTTGTGAAGCACTTACCAGTTTCATTTCCAACCTACAATTCAGAGCAATATAGCCAAATTAACAAGCTGGCCTTCAGATCTACTCAGTCGTTGTCGATCCTAATTTGCGCACACCACTGTTGCCCGGTGAAATCGAACAGTTAAAATATGCAAGTTGATCACACCCTCAAACTAAACAAACTAAGTGGTCCAAGAAGGGGTGAACCGATAAACGTGATGCAGTGGCTATGTGTTTTTGACTGTGTTGCCGATGTTGTTGATCTCTTCTCCTTTTTTTTTGAAACGAGGCAAAAGACTTGCCATTTTCATTGATTAAGAAGAAGAGAATTGCCTGGTTAATTCACGGGAAACCGGGCTAAAACCGATACAACACAACCCACATGACATGGGCACCACCGGCCAACCTGGCCACCGACATGGAATAGAAGCCACGACGGCACATGCCAACGGAAGGCCACACTCGCAAGCAACCGACAGCTCCGACATTGATGACAAGCAACACAAGGGAAATATGCATGACTTGCGCCGACCGTGCCCCAAAGAGCACCTCGGACACGCCGGGAAGAACCGACTACCGAAGACCACGCCGCGACCCAAGCTCCTCTCGACGCCAACACCGTTGCCAAACAGAAACCAGCGCCCCGCCTCAGCATACCACGCGGCGAAGATGCCGCCATTGACGGCGAAGATGCCATCATCCTCCAGTCTCTCAATCGTCGCCGGCTCCGAGACGATGCCCCCAACGAGGAGAAAGACGCGAAGACGCCTCCATCGCCCGATCCAGCGGATCTGAGGTTTCCCTCCGGAGCCCAAGCCATGGGGAGAAGGGGCACCTCCACGACGACGCTTCCAAGAAAGATCGCGGCACCCGCAGGCGCCGCCGTCGCCGGCTCCGGTGAAGGCCGGAGCAAGGATTTCTCCCGGAGATGTGCCGACCACCTGCCACCACCGACCGCCGCCCACAAACCACCACCCCTGCCGAGGCCGACCTCACTCTAGCCACGGGATCCCACGATCCACCGCGACCAGATTCGCACCACCTCCTGGCCGAAGCCGCCACCACCACACCCGGGGCCGCCGCCCCGGAGTCCAAGAGCCGCCACGTCATCGTCTTCACCATCTGCAGGAGCCCGGCCAGGCCCGACGGCAAGGAGCCCACATCGCAAAGCTGGAGGCAAGGGAGGGCCTGACCAGACTGCGACCTCGCCCCAAGCCTTGCCTCGGTGGGCCGGAGGACAGCCAAAGCCGCCGCCGGAAGGCTACAGCCGAGCCGCACCAGATCTGAATCGCCGGAAGCCGGAGCCGCACGAGCGAGATAGAGCCGCCGCAGCCGCCTAGCCTCGACCCACCGTTGGACGTAGCGAGGCCGCCGCCGTAGCCGCGCCAACTCGCCGTGCCGCCCAGCCGTCGCGCCGCCAGAGGAGCAGCCGTCGCCATGGGACCCGCAGCTTGGACCGCCACCAACCCGAGCGGGGGAGCAGGCGCGCCGAGGCGCGCGCAGAGCACCGACCGCCGAGCTGCCGAGCCGCCCACGCCGACACCACGGGCCGCCGCCCGCGCCAGCCTCGCCGATCGCGCGCCGTCGAGGCGGTCCCGGAAGCATCCGCGAGAGGCCCGCCGCCGCCGGCTGGCTTTGCTTTGCAGCGACGCCCGACGGCGGCGGGGGCGAGGAGGAACGGGTGGGGAGGCGGCGGCGGCGCTAGGTACGCTCGGGCCGCTCCCCTCCTTAATTGGACTTTAGATTCGCAGCTAATCAACATTGTCAGAGGGGACACTGGGAATCTTAACACCAAAGCAAGCCAGTCTAGCAGCTCTAGTCATGCTGGGTTTCTTGGTTTTTTATAGAGGGAAATTTTGGTTTTGGTAAAATTCCACAGATATGTACATTTCTTGCTAACATGGTACTGATCATATTGTAAAGAGTGATGAACCTGTGCTCAATATTGTCCATAACACAGCTGAAATGATGACAAGGTTCCAAGAAATGGCTGCCCTAAATTTTTTAGAAAGGAGGCGCTTGCCCAACTTTAGCGAACCGGAGACCTTAAGGTTTTACATACCCTAGTTCGATGAGAATAAAATACACAGTACTTGAAACAAATCCTCAGAAGCATGGGCTCAATGCCAACACACCCGATACAAAACCCAAAAGGATCCTTGGCTCAACAGCTGGAACACATGCCACACTTAGAAAATGCGTGAATATATGATCATCCGCGAGATCCATGGCTCTCCTCCCTGAGAGCTGAAGCATGTCCGCGGAGCTTTTGGTAGAGGATATCAATGGTCGATGATTCCTGGGTCTTGCTGAGTTGCTTGAATAGTTGTAAGAAGATAGTAATTTTGTAGCTAGTCCAGCAGAAGAATGCTTTTCCCCAGCTGATGAGTGAAGATTCCCAATAGCCGCTCCCAGCGCTGAAGGAAAAAGTCTACCCATCACATAATACCTCCATCAAGGGATACAACTTTAGTTGCATCGTCGTTTCTGAATTCAACTAGCGAGGACCAAGTCCGATGGTTTCCACACCAAAAAACATACATTTCTCAGTTAAGACAAATTCCTCCAAGAGGGGTGAAGAGAAGACTTGCTCAATCAATCTATTGACTGTCCATACGTTGAATATAGTGGGCCTGTCTAGGGTCTTACAGCTAATCAACATTGTCAAGCTCGACACTAGGAGTTGATATAAACAGCAAAACAGGTCCTGATCTAGCTTTGCTAGCTAGTTAATTTTATCCAAGTGGTCAAGTTGGGGCATGCACTTGCCTAGCTCTCCGATCTAGGGTCTCAAGCGTTTTAGTGGCAGCACCTGCTGGCTAATTAAGCTAGTTAATGAACTCATTAACTCAAGTTGCGCAGCTAATTATTAGCAATTGGATCAAACTAAGCATGTACTATGAATGTAGTAGTACTAGCTAAGGTAGCTAATGAATCCAAGTAGCTCAGTTAATCAATCGCAACTTGATCAAGCTAAGCATGTACTATTAATGCATCGATGAATCTGATTGGGTTGTCACAGCCATGAGATTTGCACACATTATTGCACGTACCTATGGCTAGCTTGTGTGATGTAGCCATGATGTGATCTAGGGAGACAGGCTGTTCGAGTGTGGATCAGACAAACAAAAAGAAGCAAGAGTAGGTCAGCTACCTCCTTGTCCATAGCTTGTAAAGTTGTAAGCTTACTCTTCCTTAGCTCAATCGCTCGGCACACAAACGTACCAATCCTTGAGCATTTTGTAATCGGACGTCTCCTATGGCATCGTCCTACGGCATCTTATACAATGCAAGCATCTCCTACGGCATCTTCACCTAAGCCTCCCAGATGCCCCCACTTGGATAATTTTCATTTCTGTTTAGGTTTTCTTTCTCAGGTTTTTGATCTTTCTTTTTCTTTTTTTTGGAATTTGTGAAGCTTTCTTCTTTGTTTCTTGAACTTTTATTCAAATTTGCGATTTTTTTTTAAAATTATTTAATTTATTCCAATTTATGGACCTTTTCTTTTAATAATGAACCTTTTTCAAACTTGTGTACTCTTTCTGAAATTTATGAACATTTTAAATTTCATGATCGTTTTTTAAATTCTTGAACTTTTTCTTATTCATGAACTTCTTTCAAACTAATGAACTTTTTTTAATCTCGTGAACTTTGTTTTGGGAATCTTCCAGGAGGTTCCTGAACCGGTTTTCTTCGGTTTTGGGAATTTTCTAGAATGTTCCTAACCCGGTTTTTTACTGTCTCAATTTCTTTTTTTTTTCGTTTCTTTTTTTATTTCTCTCCTTTTTATGTTTCTTCTTCTTTTTTTCTTTTTCGTTTTTATTTCAAAAAATATTGGTCTTTCTTAAAATTCCTCACATATTTATAAAAAGTTTGCATCTACAAAAATGTGGGAGTTTAAAAAAATTCTCGTTTTTCAGAAAAATACTTGTCTTTACAAAAATTGTTCACGTTTTCAAATTTCTTCCGTAGTTTCAGAAAATGTTTAGGTTTTTTAAAATACCTTTTGTTTTCCCGTATTTCTGTTTCTTTACTTCATTTTTTCATTTTCGTTGTAATTCCTTTTTTCTTCTCCTTCTCGTTCTTGAGAATTTCAAAAAAAAAAAAATTCAAAAAGATGATCAGAAGTTAAAAAAATGTTCCTGTTATTATCTTTTATTCGCAAATTCAAAAACTAATTGTCCATTTTTTATAAAAATGTTCGCATATTTAGAAAAAAAGTTCACCTTTCAAATATTCTCCATTTTTAAACAAAATGTTCATGTTTTCAAATTTTGTTCAGGAGTTTCAAAAAATGTTCCTCTTTCAAATTTCATTCGCAATTTTAATAAAATGTTTATATTTTCCAATTTTGTCTAGTAGTTTCAAAATTTGTTTGCAAACTTCAAAAAGTGTCGATTTCTAATTTTGTTTGGGAGTTTCAAAAAGTGTTCGCGAATATTTGAAAATGTTTACATTTCCGAATTTTGTTCAGGAGTTTCAATTTTTTTTCCAATTTTTTAAAAAATGTTCTCGTATCCAAAATTTGTTTTGGAATTTGAAAAAATGTTCATCTTCTTTTTTGTTTTTCTTCTTAGTTTCTCCTGTTACTTTTTCGTTATTTAAGAATATTTCACAGTTTTAAAAAATGTTCTTCATTTCATAAAAAATGTGCATCTTTTTCGATAAAGGTTCAAAAAAATTAAAAATGTTTTCATTTCCATATTTTGTTCTTAGTTTGAAAAAATGTTCTTGGTTCAAAAGCTGTTCACGAAATCAAAAAATATTTGCGTTTCCAAATTTTTGTTCAGAGTTTGAAAAAGTGTTCCCTTTAACAAAAATTTGTTCATATGTTAAAAAATGTTCATGATTTTCAAAAATGTGTTCAGTTTTCAGAAAAAATATTCACATATTCAAAAAATGTTCAAGATTTTTATTTTCCTTCTCAAATTTGAAAAGTGGTCGCCTTTCTTTTATAAAAACATCTTTAAAATTTTTCGGGAATTTTAAAAAATTGTTCCTGTTTTCCAAATTTGTTCACAAATTCATTTGTTTTAATGTTACCAATTTTTCCGCAAATTGGAATATGTTCAGGAATTTCTGAAAATGTTCCTGTTTTCCAAAGTTGTTCAGAAATTCAGACAATGTTCTTTTTTAAAATGTTTCAATTTCTCTTACAAAAAATTACGAAGTTTAAAGGTGTTTGTGTTTCATAAAACACTCAGGGTTGTTTCACAAAAAATTTCGTTCTGAAATTCTAAAAACATGTCGGATCTGTGCTGGATGTTCGTTTTTAATGCTTTACGCTATCCTTTGTTTAATAATTGTCGTTAGCTCAACTGGTTGAGGTGCGTAGACTCTGCCATGAGATCCTGTGTTCGATCCCAAGCGAGGGCGCCAACTTTTTTAGCTACTACAATACGTGCACGTTGTTGTTTTCTTCATGGGCCGGCCTAGGTAGACTCCCGCCTATGCAAACCTGCGGTTGTTTGCCGCAAAGAGCGGCATATAGGGGTTCCCCCAGAGGAGGCGCACCCCTATTTTCCTCATATGGGCCAATTAGGCACCGCCGGCCTGCAAACCCACCGGCACAAACACTCTCTGAGCCGTGAGGGTGTCACCACCACGTAGGAGCCACCGACGGGCCAGATCTGACTCCTTAGGACGCTGTCGCGGAAGCTGCAACATCTAGCAGCTGGGAGCCAGGCTAGTCGGTCAACGCGCCAGCCGGAGTCGCCGAAGACAAGCCACCCTCCAGTGGCGGAGCCAGGATTCGAGTATAGGGGGAAGGGGGCGAGTATGTATATTGATCTAATTTCGTTGGTAATTACTCATAGTTTCTACTAAAATTGTTGGTCATCGGGGGGGGGGGGGGCCAGGCCCCTGCTCGTCCCCCCTGGCTCCGCCCCAGCCACCCTCCACCATGGGCCAACACCGGCAGCCAAGGCCGACATTGTAACCACCCAGATGCCCGCACAAGAACCACTCACCCAGAACCGCGACAGAGGGATGCGCCGCCGCCGCCATCCTCCCCTTGCCCGGGCGTTGCCCGGTGGTGATCCGGGGGCGGCAAGGAGAGGGTGGCGGTGGCCTAGCCGTTGATGGGTTTCGGGAGAGAGAGGTTTTCCAGTGCAAGCCTTCAAATTTGAACTAAAACCACGACACTTATTTTTGTACCAGGAGTAGTATTGAGTAATCAGAATCCATGCTAATAAGAGTTCTGGAATCAAATCTCTCCGTGTTATTTGGTTGTTGGCTAGCTCTCTCCATGTACGACTAATCGGTAGCAAAATTAAGATGGCTGCTAGCATGCTAATATTGTATAAATGAATATAAATGGGCATTATGATGAATGATCCAGTGTCAATTGAATATAAATTTAGCATGCAAATATAGTGGCTGACACCCGTGCATTAATTACCTTCAGATCAATCATTCAGCTACACGAGTAACCTCTCCCAACTAGCTTAGCTGTAGCTAAAATCAGTATGATCGAGATAGTTGTTGTAAACTTATTAAAAACTGATGCATGCGTGCACAAACGAACTGATTAAGCTCGGTAGCTGCTACCAGACGGCTGGTGCCGTGGTGCGTAGTTGGATAAGAATTGATTAACTGGAGGACGACCGACGACGACAACCCATTCGTGTGCAATATGCATTATGATCATCAGTATAGTAGTGCCAAACTAATCAATACAATCATTCACTGCTTCAACGTATAAAAATGCACTCCAATCGATGGATAGACATATAGTACATGGTGTGCACGTACGTACTGGTTGGATTTCAAATGCGTGTCTAATTTTGGCCTTGGCTCTAGCTTCCATCGGCTTGATCTCACATGCTGAAACCACATGTGGAATCTCTCTTGTCTCCCAACTTGCAACGCAAAAGGGACAAAATCGCACGCACGGATCCGGTTGTTATGGAGGTCCACTCTATTCGAATCATCGACCTGAGTCGTCACTCATCATCCGAATATGCCATGCATGAGCTATACAGCACAATTTGCACGTAGCATGTGCTGTGCTAGTGCGCGCGCGTTGAGGAATGAAGATCGTTGTAGTCCAGCACAACGGCGTGTAGAGTGTCATCTATTTTGCCCGTAGTGCATGCACGTCTGTCCAACACCTAAGCGCTGCCAAGATGACACCTAAGCGCTGCCACTGCACATGCACGGCGAACCACCACGGCCGGCGTTGCCTGGCGTTGAGATTTGACTTTGAACGCGTCCCCCACACACTCCGCTGCCCGGCCACCCACACGCTCAACCACCACTTGCCAAGCTACCCTGCTCCCTGCTTCCTCCTCCTTCATCCTCCTTGCATTGAATATATACCACATTGATCGTCTCCATCGATCTCAACTCATCACAACATTTCGGCAACAACCACAAAGAGAAGAAGAAGCAACTCGCTAGCTAGCCGATCCATCGACATGGCTCCCAACTTCGGCCGTTCCATCTCCTTCCCTCTCACCCCGGCGAGGTCATTCTCAAAGTCGTCCCGCCACGTCCGCTACGTCAGCCTCCCCGGCACCACCTCCTCACACCCGCTCCTCGCCAACCTCAACGCCCGCATCGCCTCCTCCGTGCCTGGACCCAGGACACCGCAGCAGCAGACTCGTCCCTGCCGGCCGGCCTCGCCAACATCCACGCGCTCCACGCCGCGCTCGCCGACCTCCTCCTCCTCCCAGAGTCCAGGGCCACGCTTCAGTGCACCACCAGCAAGGCCGCCGACAGCCTCCTAGACGCTTTCCTCTTCCTCGCAGACGCGCACCAGGGCTTCCAGGAGTGCCTCATGTCGCTCAGGCATGCGGCGGCCGAGTCCCGTGCTGCGCTCCGCAGGGGCGATGCCACAAGGCTCGCGTCTGCCTCCAGGTCCCAGCGCCGGGCCAAGAAGGTCCTGGCTCGCCTGGCCGCGTCCGTCTCCGCCGTCTCCTCCAAGTGCGCCCGCCTGAACCTCGTCGGCGAGGATGCAGGGATGGCTGGTGCGATCGTGGAGGCAGTCTCTGCGAGCGCCGCGGCCTCTGCGGCCGTGTTCTCGGCTGCCGCGTCAATGTCGTCCCCGGCGTCCTCTTGCAAGAAGATGGCCATGTTTGTTCCCGTGTTCGCCACCAGGAATGCCGCCGCGCCGGAGACGGCAGAGGGAGGCATGGAGAGACTGCATGTGCTTGAGCGGTGCTTCGATGAGTGTGATGATGCCTGCAACAGGGTGTTCAGGAGCGTCGTGCAGACCAGGGTTTCACTGCTCAACGTCATGACGTCCACGATCTAGTCATTTAGCTACTCATGTCATGTGCACATATAGAAAATAAAAAAAGAAACTTAATTAGCTAGGACATGTGTATATATTTTGCTGATTTGGCACTGCACAATGTACATATATCCAAGGAAAAATATAGTACAAAGAAGAAGATTTTGCTACACTTGTTCAGACTTGTGCTTCTTTACATGAATAGTACTAGAACATCCAAAAGGTGTCTTTCTCACGGACGACTCGGGCGGCTCCTCCACCCTCTAGTCTCCTGCACCATTGTTCTACCCCGCCATCGTTGCCTACGCCGCCAGGGCAAAGCCCCATGTGGTGGACGCGGCGGTGGGTGCCTTCGCGCTCGTTGGGGCCCAACGCGCCCCCTCCACTTCATCCCCCATGCAAGGTACACCGCCGGTGTGCATCTACACCCTGAGTGGCCAGTAGCCAAGATCTAGTGCTTCAGCGCATGGATCCCATGGTTACTCGCGCCTCGGATGGCATCCTGCTTGGATCCGTGCACTCCACCATGGTCGCACCTTGCTGTATTTTATCCTTTAGATGCGGCCGACCATGTGTACGCCCTAGATATCCTGGGTATCTATATAAACAGAGGTGACAGGGTGGTAGAAACCCGATACGTTCACATACAATCTTGAGGTAGATCATCTATACTCTGTACCCCATCCACAATTGTTGTGTTTGTGTCGAATATTTTGTACTAGTAGGGTTACGCTTGGACTTGGTGTTGTAGTGTGGGTAGGATACGTGTAGTGTCGGAGTCGGACACGTTGTACCCTTGGCCTCTCATATATGAGGAGGCACCCCACGTTGTAACCTATGCCAACATAATAGCACCGGAACGCAGGGGAAGCCGGCGGCATGTGCCGGTGTCCAGGGCGACCGGGTGCGGTATTGTGACGGTGTCACGGGGAGGAGCGCCCGTAGTCAGGCCCCGGCGATGTAGCCATATCGGTGAACCTCGTTAACAAATCTCGGTGTCGTGCTTGTGTGATGATTGCTTGGTCCTCGGATGATCAATGGTGTGCCTCGAATTTATTCTAACAAGTGGCATCATGAGCTAGGTTGTCCGAAGGCTGTGGATCGTTGATCTGGAGGAAGAATCGAGTTGAGATGCAGCCGGCTACAGTGTGGTTCTCGGGCGGTAGGCAGGACGTGCGGCGATCGATCGGCTAATCGATCGGGCGAGCGTCTGACGGCGCACGCGAGTTGCGGTTGGACTCGGATCGGGAGACTCGATCTGTTCTTGTGGAGGCGTAACGCATACTGCATGGTAGGAGTTCGGCTCGGTTTTTTGTGAGCGGCGCGAGGTACGCAGCTGGCCAAGCCAGGCTTGGAGCGTGGAGGGCCGGCGATGCTGGCCTATGCACTGGAGGCTGCTCGGGCGCTAGCGCATCCGCGGAGGTGCGATGGACTCAAGGCAGAGGCAAGGCAATAGAAACAGATCGATATTCAGCGGAAGTAAAAGCCATCGCTGGTTGCATCCATTGGAAAGCAAGGGCAGGCAAAGCAAGATCGCTAGCATCCAAGAGTTGAGCCAAGACAAGGAGCAGAACACGTGAAGACCGGAAGGATTTTTTGGTTGGTTTTGCTATTAGTACGCGGATCTTGTTCGTGTACTTGGGCATCGCGTGCAAAGCTCGGATAATTTTTCACAGGGTCAGCCGTACAAAGGACCATGGCGCCATCGGGTACCAGGTTTGAGGTGGAGAAGTTCAACGGAACTGGAAGCTTTGGGTTATGGCAGACAAGGGTGAAAGATTTGTTGGCACAACAGGGATGCTTGAAGGCGTTGTTGCAGGAAGCCAAGCCAGCTAAGATGGAGGCTGATGACTGGCAGGAGTTACAGTTGAAAGCAGCCGGGACTATACGGTTGTGTCTGTCGGACCAGGTTATTTATCATGTGATGGATGAGAATTCGCCGAGGAAGATCTGGGAGAAGCTGGAAAGTCAGTTTATGTCCAAGACTGCGACGACCAAGGTGTATCTGAAGCAAAAGTTGTATGGGATGAGGATGCAGGAGGGGTCAGATCTTGTGGAGTATATGAACGCCTTTAATCAAGTCGTGACGGATCTAGCACGCTTGGGTGCGACGGTTGACGACGAGGATAGGGCAATTCTGCTTCTTTGTTCATTGCCATCATCCTATGACCATTTGATCACTACTTTGACGCACGGCAAGGAGACCGTCAAGAATGAGGATATTACTGCGGCATTGCTATCTTATGATATGAGAAAGAAGAACGCGGTGGAAGTCTCTCATGGTGAAGGTTTGCTAGTCAAGGGTGAGCAGTGGCGGAAGGGATATGAGGCTGGGAAGAACAAGAAAAAGAAAAAGAATATACAGTGTCACAAGTGCAAGCAGTGGGGACATATGAGAAAGGACTGTCCAGAACTCAATGGTGGGGCCAGTGCTAATAATGCAACTCATGGTGATGACTCAGACAGCAGTAGTGATGTTCTCATAGTATCAGACAGGCGGTCAACCAAAAGTGAAGCGTGGATGTTGGATTCAGCTTGCTCTTTTCATGCGACACCCAACAGGGAGTGGTTCTCTTCGTACAAGTCTGGTGAGTTTGGTTTAGCCTATGTGGGCGATGACACAGGTTATCGTGTTGCTGGAGTAGGTGACATCAAAATCAAGATGTTTGACGGAGTTGAGCGGATGCTTCGGGGAGTCAGGCATGTGCCAGGGCTAAGGAGGAATCTAATTTCGCTTGGTGTTCTTCATGATGGTGGTATGGTATTCCATTGTGATCGGGATAAGAAGACCATGAGAATCATAGAAGATGAGGTGACCGTGATGATTGGAGGGAGGACGGCTTCGCATCTTTACAAGTTGCAAGGGAGCACTATTGCAGGTGGAGTCACGGAGACTGGAGTTGCGGGAGTAGCAGCGGGGTCTCACGGCGGCGCGGTGCTGGGCAGACTCGTCGAGTAGCTCTCGAGAAGCTACTGAAGAAGACAACACAAGTCCGGAGTACATGGAAGTTTGACGCATGGACAAATTCAAGGTGGTGGAGAATATTCGCCAAGGTGGAGTTTGTTGTGTTTGTGTCGAATATTTTGTACTAGTAGGGTTACGCTTGGACTTGGTGTTGTAGTGTGGGTAGGATACGTGTAGTGTCGGAGTCGGACACGTTGTACCCTTGGCCTCTCATATATGAGGAGGCACCCCACGTTGTAACCTATGCCAACATAATAGCACCGGAACGCAGGGGAAGCCGGCGGCATGTGCCGGTGTCCAGGGCGACCGGGTGCGGTATTGTGACGGTGTCACGGGGAGGAGCGCCCGTAGTCAGGCCCCGGCGATGTAGCCATATCGGTGAACCTCGTTAACAAATCTCGGTGTCGTGCTTGTGTGATGATTGCTTGGTCCTCGGATGATCAATGGTGTGCCTCGAATTTATTCTAACAACAATCAATACAATTAAAACACGACGTAGAGTTTTACCTCTTCGAGAGGGCCTGAACCTAGGTAAACTTCGTGTACCTTTTGTCTTTGTCATCATCTAGCCAAGACAAGCAGCTCGCAGCAAAATGTGAGGAATGTGTCCAATTCCCGCCTCTCTGATCTATCTGCTCCGTCGGGTAGGTGAGTAGGCTTAAAAAATTCAAGACAGAAATGTCAAATATAATGAATATTGAAGTTGTAAACAGAAAGTAATCAAGAATGGGCTCATGTTTATACCAAGTAGACCTAACAAATCCTAACAAGGATACGGTATCAACATGACCATGACTAATTGCCTCATGCAAAATAATATCAGGTCAATTTCATTGATTGTTCATACAGTAATGCCAAAGCAGAGAATTAGGTATGGATTGTGATTTGTGAACCCTTTATATTTTGTTCAAAACATTCAAGAACAAACTGCATGACGTAGCATGAGTGCTTGTCTTCCCTTTATTCATATTTATTGTTATGCTTTGATGTTCCATTTATCGAGTGAGGTCAGAAGCAATCAGGACCAAATATTGATTAATCCATAAGGTATACCTCGACGCTTTGAATATAGATACGCCGCCTAAGCTTCTGCTTACGCCTAAGGGTGATAAAATCCTCTATGTAGCAAAAAGGCATTTAATTGATAATTTCCGTGGGGAGATCATCGGAAAACTAATAAGCACTTAGACAAGTAAGAATGGTACTATTGTCAAACTGCTGGAACCGATCAAATTTTTTTTTTGAAACTGGACAAAAGATTTGCCGCATGTATTAATTAAGGAGATAACAGAGTGTTTGTGTTGCAAGCCCGAAAATACAAATTTGTTACTCTCCCGGAATAATGGTCCCTAGCTTGTTGGCGCCCGCGGTCACCCAAAGTGAAGGTTCAAGCTTGATGCTATTGAGCAAGATTGTTGGCGGCCAAGACTTATTGCGAAATACTCTTGAGTTTCTTTCATTCCAAATAGAGCAAGAAATGAGCATGGTAAGGGATGGAGGAGCCTTACGATTTGTGGTGCTTTTGCCGGATTGGTTGATCCACCAATCTTTGACTGAAGGATCAAACTTCAAAGATGGAGAGTGTGAATCTTTTTTTTTCTCGAATACGCACGAGTGTGCATATCATATATTGAAGAGAGAAAAGGGGTAAAAGAAGCCCCATCCACAGTTTACAAAATTCTCGTTGCGCACGCAAGTGCACTCCACCCTACGAGGAATGAAAATACAATGATTACTCCCTATCTGCCCACGCACCTATCGAGACCACCCAGGGCTCGAGGTCGCTATGAATGATCCCTGCCCTCACCCACACCGCGCACTCAGCGACAATCTTCCGCAGGAGCGCTCGCGCGTCCGGTGCCTTCCCCTCAAAGACAATAGAGTTCCTGTGCTTCCACAATTCCCACATGATCAGTAAGTGGAGTGCACGTAGAGATTTGGCATGCCTCCCGGTCAGCGCAGGTCTGGTAGTCCATGTCATCAAGTCATCTGTTGCTGTTGGGGCCTCTCCAATTGTGCCAATCGCCTGGCAAACCGTGTCCCAGATCTCTCTGGCAAACACACATCGGATGAGGAGATGGTTAATTGTTTCGGCGTCCTGGTCGCAAAACGGGCAGCGCTCCTGGTGTGGTAGACCTCTTCTCGCAAGTCTATCTGAGGTCCACACCCGGTTTTGAAGGGCTAGCCATGCAAAAAATCTGCATCGTAGGGGTGCATGCGATGACCATGTGAAAGTTACCGTGGGGGAGGCCTGAAGGGTCGCAAAGCCTGCCGCATAGGCCGATCGCGCTGAGAAATCTCCGTCCTTCTCCCACGACCATGTTAACTTTGTCTAGTATGTGATCATAAAGTGTCACGTTCTCCACCCGGGGCCAAAGCTCAAGGAACTGGGCTAACGCGTGCTCGTCCATGTCCGGGCCGATGTCTCGGGCCCAGGTGGCATCAGTTAGGGCATCAGCGACAGTCCGGGATTGCCTCGTCCTCTTAGATATTCTGCCATATATGGCTGGCGCGAGCTCCTGAATGCGGTATCCTGACAGCCAACGGTCCTCCCAGAACATTGCCGTGCGCCCATCTCCAATGGTCATCCTTGCAGCTGCCTGAAAGAGCCCTCAAGCCTCCTCAGGCATGTTCAACTTGAATTCCATCCATGGCCTAGATTGATCAACGCGCTGTAGCCAGAGCCACTTGGTTTGCAAGGCAATGTTCATCCATCGCAGGTTTGGGACCCCAAGTCCTCCTGCCCACCTCGGTCGGCTCAACACTTCCCATGCGACGGCACGCTTGCCACCACCTGCTTCTTTCTTTCCACACCATAGAAAACCCCTACAGATTTTGATCATCGCCTTGATGGTCTTCGGCGGCAGGCCCATCGCGAGCATGGAGCGTACTGGAATAGCACACATCACAGACTGGACTAGCAGAAGGCGGCTACTCTTGGGTAACGTCGCGGCCTTCCAAGTAGGCAGGCGCGCCGCCATCTGGTCGACCATGCCCTGGAACTGCGCAGGCGTCTGCTTCCTTATTGAGAGCAGGAGGCCAAGGTACCGGCAGGGGAAGGTGCCATCCGTGCAGCCCGGGATCCCTGTGACCGTCTGCATATGTTCCGGCGCGCATCGAATTGGTAGTGCTGCGCTCTTCTGTAGGTTTATCCGTAGTCCAGACGCATGGCCAAAGAGGTCCAGCACGGCAGCGCAGGCCCGCAGATCTCCCGCAGTCGGCTTCAAGAACACCATGACGTCGTCGGCGTACATGGACACACGCTGCTGGAGCCCTGTCCTGGCAAGGGGTGTGAGAAGTCCGGCTGTGGACGCGCACTCGAACAATCAGTACAGAGGCTCCATGCAGAGGATGAATAACATGGGAGAGAGGGGGCTGCCTTGTCTCAGGCCCTGACAGTTGTAGATGGTCTCTCCAGCTATGCCATTGACAGCAATCTTGGTGGTGGACGTCGCCAACATACCACATATCCAGGCGAGCCACTTTGGCCCAAAACCCAGCGAAGACAGAACCCCCACCATAAACGGCCACTGCACGGTGTCAAAAGCTTTGGATATGTCGAGTTTGAGGAGCATCGTTGGTTCTTTCAGAGCATGCAATCTGCGGACCGTGCCTTGCACAAGCATGAAGTTGTCGTGGAGTGTTCGGCCTCGTACAAAGGCGCTCTGGTGGTTCCCGATCAGGCGGGGGAGATCGTCTGCAAGCCTGGTGGCGAGGATCTTGTCAAAAAATTTGATTGCTCCATGGTTCAGGCTCACCGGTCTGAAATCGCTAATGTCCACTGCCCCTTCCTTCTTTGGTAGCAATGTGACCATAGCTCTGTTGATCGCATGTAGTCCACGCATATCTCCACCATGGAATTCCTGTAGGGCTCTCATGAAATCGCCTCTGATGGTAGTCCAGCAAGTCGCGTAGAATCACCCCGTGAACCCATCAGGCCCTGGTGCCTTGTCTAGCTGCATGTTCTTGATTACCCGCTCCGTTTCCTGTTCTGAGAATGGTTCTTCTAGGTGCGCCAAGTCGCGAGCAGGCATCTGTAGCATCCCCATGTTAAGGCCTTGCGCTCGCTCGGTGGTTGTTCCGAGGAGTCTCACATAGTACGCATCCACCGCTCGTGCAATGTTCTCCTGCCCCGTGTACTCATAAATACCACCTGGCGTCTTGGGGGGCTGTTGCCCTCCAAAAAGAGCATGGTGGTCTTGGTATTACTAATATTGCAGACCTGAACTTATGCCTCCTTGCCTCCTGGGCTAAAAGGTATTTTTCTGGAGACAATAAGATTTGGAAACTTATCATTGATGATAAGTACAAAACCGATAAACCTAACATTTTTGCTTGCTCCAATAATGGGGCCTCCCCTACCTGGAAGGGTGTCTTGTGGGCTATTAAAGCCTCCAAGATGGGCTACTCTTGGGTGGTAGGGAATGGTAAGAAGATTCGTTTCTGCGAGGATTAGTGGTGTGGGAATGCACCACTATCCGTTCAATTTTGGGATTTGTATTCTTTGGCTAATGAGCACAACATCTCTATCTATAAGATTTGGGATGGGATTGATCTTAAGATCGATTTTAGGAGGTGCCTGGGGGGTGATCAAATTTCTGACTGGATGGACCTAGTCTCCATTGCTGGTACTATCACTTTTAAAGACTGTGAGGATACTCCGGTTTGGAAGTATAGTGCAAATGGGCAATACTCTGTTAAATCATTTTACAATATTATAAACTTTAGAGGTATCCTCCCTGTCCATACACAAAATGTGTGGAAGCTAAAGATTGTTCCTATAGTTCAAATTTTTCTCTGGCTAGTTTATAATAATAAGATTCTAACCAGGGATAATCTTGCTAAGAGGCAGCATGTCCCAGACATGACTTGTGTATTTTGCTCTGAAGCAGAATCCTGCCAGCATTTATTTTTTGAGTGTGTAGTGTCGATTGAACTCTGGAGAACCATTGCGGACATATCAGGAGTTGGCAAAGTCTCTAATATTGAGAACCTTGCAGCCTGGTGGGTGTCCAATAAGAAACATGCAGTGGTGAATGCTTTACATGCAGCTGCGATGTGGGGTCTCTGGAAGATCAGGAATAACATGTGTTTCAATCGATCTATGTGGTGTGATATGCAGAAAATCTGGAGACAGGTGGCCATGGAGCTGGCAGCGTGGGAGGTTCTGTTCTCAAACAATGCAAGAATGCAGGTCTCCGCTATGGTGGGAAAAATCGAGAAATTAGCCAGAGATCCTCCCATGCTGATGTGGCCAGACCCCGGCTATTCCTCTCAAGCTGCACAGGGGGGCGGGACTGATGAGGAAGCAAAAGGAAGATTGATGCTGTTGTTCTGTGTATCAAGAGCAGACTAGATTGGAACCCCCTGTATACAGCTTATTCTACTTTATGTTTCTGTAGACTTGAGCTTTCAGCAGACCTGGGTTGTGCTTGTACCCTGGTGCAGAATAGCCCCAGGTAGCTTTTTCTTGTGCTGAGACAGCTGCTGATGCTGTGCTCCGCGGACTGTATTGGTGTAGGCCTGTCACACTGATTTCGTTGCATGCAATAGAATCGGGGCTTCGTGCCCTTTTGCTCTAAAAAAAATTTAGACTCACTAGTTGATTGAGGGTATGGTAATTGAGGGCTCGGGCATTTGACACCCATCACAAAGCAAATGATGAACATATTTACTAGACATGGAAAGCCCATTATTTTGAAGAATTTGCTGCACCGCCGAAAGTGAGGGGTTCCCTAGGTGCTTATGTCACTGAGAGGTCGATGATTTGACCGCGCCAAGCACTTGTCGTCCAGGATTCGTCGGAAACCCCTCAGATTTTCTTCCTCGTTGGATACCCGACATCTTACCATGCTTGCACACCTTTGTCGGTCATCCTCACGCCTTGATGGCCGCTAGTTTGGGCTCAAAGCTGCCGGCTGCGAGTAGACCTCCACCACCTTGCAATTGTTCGATGTTTTGCCTAGGTTATTTTTTTGGTTTTTTTGTCTCGTTTTGCTTTGTCCAATTCAATTGAGTAGAATCGTTTCAATTGAAGAGGAACATGCTGAGAGAGATGATCTTTGAGGACTCATCGTCATCCAAGGACTTGGCGGTCGGACGAGTTTAATCGGCGGCGGTGAGGGAGATGGAGGTGAGAGAGGGTAGCGGTGCTAGCAACCCTACTTGGCCGGGCCAAATCCGGCTTTGCCATGCACACCGTGGTCCAGCAAATTTTATTGATAGATGAACGGAAACGGAGGGGGGTAGGGGCGGGCGAGGGAGTACTATTTACACCATGAAATCAAGGTAATAGCTGATTCATGTATGTAGCGCATGAGCTTTAGTATCGATCCACAAACATATACACATGCAGAGACAATGAAAATGATCTAAATCTGGATAGTTTCCCGTGCACATATACGAGGCGTGCCGTACCCCATGCACAGTAATCTTCAAAGTACATGGCTGAATGGTTGATGAAGTCACATCGATTAATAACTAACATGCGTATGCAAAAAAAAATTTACTAACTAACTATCAAAAAAAGATTGTAACTAATATGCGTATGCAAAATCGATGGCCATACGAGCAGATCGGATCGTGGCACACATTAAGCAGCTAGCTTCTCCTCATGCCAGTCCACCACCTCCACCTGTAATCATCCTCCTCCTTTACCTGCTTGGGCGACGGCTTGACGTCCTGGTCGAGGCGGTGGTCCAAGCGGTCGATGTACTGGTGCTCGAACCACTGCGGGTTGCGGCCGAAGCACTTGCGCAGCGCCGCCGTCGCGCTTGGCTGGGTCGGCCCGCGACATGATCACGTCAGGGTGACACTGGCTTATCGCGGTCATGAACTCGTCGAGGCACCCGCCGTTTTCCATGTGGTGGTTGACCAAGTTGATGTCGCTGGTGTGGTTTATGAAGGACACGATGCTCCCCATGGCCGGCCGGCGGCGTTAACGGATGTAGAAGTAGTATAATTAATCCCGGGTTAGTCTACGCATCGATCGATCTGCTAATTAAATAGCGCATGCAGCCACACTTTATACGTAGCACGTGCGTGCAGATCTGATACTTGCGGTGCAAGAAATACCCTTTTTTTCAGAGCTTTATAATTAGCTAGTATGCCAGAGATACGTACGTGATCGTTTAAATTACGTTTCTCAACTACAACTTTTTTTTACACCTTCCTTCTTCTCTTTTTTCGGGGGAACTACTCCTTCCGATACGTCGATGGACCCATGAACCAACCTGTGGTTGATGCGCGTTCAGTGGGAGGCGACGTTCCCGTCGACGACGAGGTGCCTACGGTGACTTCGTAAATTTCAAGATGATATGCCGGCTCAGTCCTTCGGAGGTGCTCATAGGGGTAGGGTGTGCATGTGTGCGTTCATAGGGGTGAGTGTATGCGCGTGTATATGAGCGGTTGCGTCTGTATTGTGTTAAAAAAAAACAGATGGACCCACAATCTCCAATGTGCCACTTTGCACATTGTTTTTTGTCACTCAATTTTTTCCATTTAGATAGAATAACGTTAATTATTATTTTTTGGACAAAGTACAAAAGCAGATTCCCACGTACACGCACATACACTCGTTCTTATGAACACGCACTCCGTACCCCTATGAGCACCTCCAAGACATTGAGTCGACACAACATATTGAGATTGATAATGTCACCACATACACCTTCATTGTTGACATAAACATCCCCTCTCACTAAACGAAAATCGTCGGAAAGTCTGAAATAAATCTCTCACCTTGGTTGCTGAGAGATTTTGTAGAATCAATGACACGAAGGAACTAAGAACAATTGATTGGTTATAGGTGTGGTGGACATATAGAAAAGCTCCAGAAATAAAAGAGGAAGAAAAGTCAGTTCTAAAATAAGTTGTGTCTGAGTTATCACTCTCTATGATTATAGGACATGCACGCAATGCAGCTAAGATCGGTTGAACATAGTCACTAGCGATGCCTAAGCATAGCTTAGCTTGTCCTCATGCCAGTCCAGCACCTGAACCCGTCACGTTCTTCTACCTTTACCAGCTCCGGCGACGGCTTGGTGTCCTGGTCGAGGCCCTTGTCCACGCGACGGAGGTACTAGTGCTTGAACATGGCGGGGTTGCCAACGAAGCACTTGCGCAGCACCGCCGTGGCCTTGATGCAGGACTTGGCGTTGACAATGCGGTTGGCAGTGTCTCCTCGCTCCTGCATGAACGCCTTGGGAGGACTGGGGTGGCACTCTCTCATCGCGGTCGCGAAGTCCTCGCCGCACCCGCCATTTATCACGTGATGCACGACAACCCTCTGGTCGCTCACGTGGTAAAAGGTAGGAGCGCACCTTTTCATCGTTTCCTCACCTCCCGATTGCGCTCTTGGCTGATCACCAAATCACCGCCACCTCATAGGAACGGCGACGGCGGCAGCGACAGCAAGGCCGAGGCTGTGTGCGGAACCTTATGGAGAGGTAGCTGTTAGGTTGATCTCTCCACGGAGTGGGCCCAACGGCCCATCGGGCCTTGATCTATTCGCGCCCTGATCGGGGGCGCCCAACCCTCTCATGGTTGGTGGGCCCCTGTGACCTGCGATAAATAGAGAGGTGGGGGCCGGGGCACACGGTACGAGGTTCACCGCGCCGCCAGACTCCCCACCGAAATCCCCTTCCGATCTAGGGCAATCGCAGTGCTCACGGGAAGCACCACTGCCACCTCTCCATCGCGATCTCTCTGCGATCACCGGCCTCTACATCACCATGGCCGGCTCTGGATCGAGCTCATCCGCACCCAAGGAAGGTAGGTTACCGGATATCATCTAGCCTACTCCCAACCCTCTCATGGTTGGTGGGCCCCTGTGACCTGCGATAAATAGAGAGGTGGGGGCCGGGGCACACGGTACGAGGTTCACCGCGCCGCCAGACTCCCCACCGAAATCCCCTTCCGATCTAGGGCAATCGCAGTGCTCACGGGAAGCACCACTGCCACCTCTCCATCGCGATCTCTCTGCGATCACCGGCCTCTACATCACCATGGCCGGCTCTGGATCGAGCTCATCCGCACCCAAGGAAGGTAGGTTACCGGATATCATCTAGCCTACTCCGATCCGAAGGATCTATCAATGGTATCAGATAGCCAGATCGGGCTAGAAGATTTTCGGTAAAAAGGATACATCAGAGAAGGAAAAAGATCCCCAACCCCCAAAGAACCCTAGCAGGGCACAGAGAAAAGCAAACAAAAAAAAAAAGGATCCCCAAAAGTTCACCGGACTAGGGCCTCGGGCCTCGCCGGCAAAGAGCGCCGCCGCAAGGCCGCGCCGTTCCTCTCGATCCGGACGCGCATCGGCAAGCCGAGGCGTCGGAAGAAGAACAAAGCCCCTCCAACGGGGCAAAAGGGCACCACCACCGCACCGCTTGACGGCGGCGCGCTCTCCTTCGGGAGCTCGCGCGCGTCGGCAAGGGGGACGGGGGCAGCGCCGCAGCATCTGAGATCCGCACCTCTCTCTCTCTCTGTGTGTGTTGCTAGAAGAGGGAGGAGAGGGAAGGGGAAAACAGCAGAAGGGGAAGGGGAAGGCTCGCGCGGCGCGGTGGTGGACGCCGTCGCCGGCGGCCGGCGCTCTCGCGCGGTGGCGCTCGATGCCGTTGCGGGCAAAGTCCCATGCGGGACAGAGGCGAGCGGCGCGTGCGAGGCGAAGAGGAGAAAGAGTGGCGCTAGGTTTCGGTCGGGGCCAGCTGCCGCTGATTTTGTTCGACCGAAACGCACGGTCAACCGTCAGATCTTCGCGGACGGCCAGGATTGAAACCCTAGCGCGCAGAGTGGGCCGATGGGCCGAAAGTGGGAGAGCGGCAGCGCGGGCACAGCTGCGGGGGCAGCCACGCTGGACCGGGCCGAGGTCAGAGCTGGGCGGCCCAGCTGGACCAGCCGGCGGCGGCGGTGCCTGCGCAAGGCTGGGCGAGGCCACAGCCAGCAGGCGGAGCGTAGGCCAGGCTGTGGGCCGCGCGTGCTAGGCTGTGCTGCCACTAGTTTGTTTGTCTTTTCAGAAAATATAAAAGTGACAGAAAAAGTTTCTGAAAATGCAAACAGAAAATTTTCAGAAAAGAAATGCTCATGAATTTTATACAGAAAATTAAAAAGTTCATGATTTTTTATTCGGTCAAAGTAAAAGTTTCTGTAGAACTAAAAAAGTTCGTGAATTTTTATTCATGTTTTTCCGCTGCGTAAATAATTATTAGTGCTCTTTTAAAAGAAAATAAAAGTTCAGATAGAATTATGTTTTAAGAGCATGTTAAAGTAATTATGGAAATGAATATGATTATGTTATTTTTATGACCAACGTTGTTTAATAACATGATCATGTTTTATTATTGAAATTTAAAGGTGCATTTATTTCTAATATTTTGCCCAACGGTAATATAGATTTAATTGCATAGACAATTATATGTTTAATTTGACCAACGTTAGATTAATGCATATGATTGTTATATTGATGTCACTTAAATTGTGATTTCAGGAGGCTTTCACTTGATGAGTTGCCTAAAAGAAGTTCCGACACTCAGAGGTGACAACCACACTGAGTGGAGGAAGAAAGTTGAACTGGCATTTATTTGTGCGGATCTTGACTGGGTTGTGGAAGAACAACAGCCGGTCAGACCCACGAGCAGAAGAGAGACTACCGAGGATGATGCTGCATGGGCTAAAAGGAAAGGGGATTATGCTCCTTTGGAGATGTCCTACATCATAAACAACCAAAAGTGGGTCAATGCAAATAAAAAATGCATGGCCTTTATAAAGAATACAATTGAGAGCACCATTGTGGGCTCCATTGCAGAGTGCACTTCCGCAGGGGAGTTGCTGACAAAGATAAAGAGCCAGTTCACTGGCTCTTCAAAGATATATGCCACCCAGGTGTTAAAACAACTTGTGACAGAACAATACACAGGTGGTGGAATAAGAGAGCACATCCTGAGGATGAGCAATATGGCAGCAAAGTTAAAGCCCATGGATGAGGATCTGGAGATCAAACCAGCACTCCTGGTCCACCTTGTCATGGCTTCACCGCCAAAGGAATTTGAAACTTTGTTGTGAATTATAATATGTCACCTGGAACATGGGACATAGAAAAGACAATTGCTATGTGTGTCCAAGAAGAGGACAGACTAAAAGCTTCACATGGTGGAACACTCAACTATGTGAAGGATCACAAGAAAAAGAACTTCAATCAAAACAACAAAAGTTCTCCCTCAAAGCCACAAGTAAAAGCTCCCTATCAGCATCAGCGTCAGCAACAGTCTTTCCCAGTGGACAAAGACACTTGTCTCCACTGTAAGCAGACCGGGCATTACAAGAAAGACTGCCCTGTTTGGCTAAAGTCCTTAATGGCAAAGCAAGGTAACAACATTGTTTCCTTAGTTAATGAATCCTTGTACTCACAGTTTTCGAAATCTACTTGGTGGATTGACTCAGGGGCAACTGTACATGTTGCAAATTGTTTACAGGGATTCCATTCGACCCGGACTACGCTAAGAAGAGAAGGAGGAATTGAAGTAGCCAATGGAATAAAAGCAGAAGTTGAAGCTGTTGGCGACATCTCTTTGGAGTTGGCTGATGGCTTCAAGCTTCTACTTAGAGATGTTCTTTATGTTCCTTCATGTAATAGAAACTTAATTAGCGTTTCATGTTTGGACAAAGAAAATTATGAGTGTTATTTTGGACATGGCAAGTGTGCCATTTGGTATAATAATGCTTATGTTGGTAATGCTTTGCTACATGATGAGCTTTATCTGTTATCACTTCGTGAAAAAGTGCATTCTGTATGCAATGTGAATGAACATGTTTCCGCGTCGAATAAAGAACAAAAGAAAAGAAAGAGAACATTTGACTCATCGAAATTATGGCACTGTCGCTTGGGCCATATTTCGAAGGGGAGAATAGAAAGATTAGTCAAAAGTGAAATTCTTCCAAAGTTAGAATTCTCAGACTTAGAACAATGTGTGGATTGCATTAAAGGAAAGTATATAAAACAAATCAAAAAGGGTGCAATCCATAGCTCAAGCACACTAGAAATCATCCACACCGACATTTGTGGACCATTTCCGGTGAAAAGTGTGGATGGATATGACTCGTTCATAACATTCACAGATGACTACTCTCGCTATGGTTACATTTATCCAATCAAAGAAAGATCTGAAGCGTTGGATAAATTTAAAATATTCAAAGCTGAAGTTGAAAATCAGCATGATAAAAGAATAAAGATAGTAAGGTCCGACCGTGGGGGAGAGTACTACGGTCGGCACACTCCATATGGCCAAGTCCCGGACCTTTTGCAAAGTTCTTACAGAGACCGGCATAGTCGCCCAGTATTCAATGCCGGGTGAACCTCAGCAAAATGGGGTAGCTGAAAGGCGCAACCGTACGCTTATGGATATGGTGCGCAGCATGATGAGTTATTCCAACTTGCCATTGGGATTATGGATGGAGGCGCTTAAAACCGCCATTCACATTCTCAACAGAGTACCAAGCAAGTCGGTGCCCAAAACACCGTACGAGCTATGGACAGGAAGGGTGCCCTCCCTACATCACTTTAAGGTGTGGGGGTGTCCTGCTGAGGCCAAAATGTTTAATCCAAACATTGCAAAGTTAGATTCTAAAACAGTAAGTTGCCACTTCATTGGCTATCCAGACAGATCAAAAGGTTTTCGTTTCTCTTGTCGACAGATATACAAAGTTTGTAGAAACAAGACATGCAGTCTTCTTTGAGGACGAAATGATGAGGGGGAGCTTGGTAGCTCGGAAAATTGATCTTGAGGAGAAGAGGGTGCATGCACCTAATCCGATGATTCAGGAGCCATTTTTCTCACTACCAGTTGCAACTCCACCCATGACAACTTTGGGGGTAGACCCGGAACCTGTCCGTCAGGAGCCGATTGAACCCGTTGTTGAGCATGAAAGGGAGGTGCAGCAGCAAATTTTAGAAGAAGTGCCAGAAGTCGAGGCACATAATGTGCCAGAAACTGAGGCCCTTAGAAGGTCTACACGACCAAGAAAGTCAGCTATTTCTACTGACTTTAAAGTTTATAACACAGAAATGGTTCATATGGAAAAAGATCCCACCTCATATGAAGAAGCCATGAGAAGCCCTCATTCATCGAAGTGGATGAAGGCAATGGAAGATGAGATGAAATCGATGGGTTCCAAAGATGTTTGGGACTTAGAGGAAATTCCTAAAGGAGCCAAAACAGTAGGCTGTAAATGGGTCTATAAAATAAAGTATGACTCTAAAGGGAATATAGAAAAGTATAAAGCACGACTCGTGGCAAAAGGATTTACACAAAGAGAAGGGATAGATTACAATGAGACATTTTCTCCAGTCTCATGTAAGGATTCCTTCAGAATCATAATGGCATTAGTTGCTCATTTTGATTTAGAGTTACATCAAATGGATGTTAAGGCGGCATTTCGAATGGTGATTTAAAAGAAAAGGTCTACATGAAACAACCCAAGGGTTTTATCATGGAAGGCAAGGAAAATATGGGATGTCGCCTGAAGAAATCCATTTATGGATTAAGACAAGCCTCTCGGCAGTGGTATTTAAAGTTTAATCAAACGATTAAAAGTTTTGGATTTAAAGAAAATATTGAGGATAATTGCATTTATGCAAAGTTTAAAAATGGGAAATACATTTTCCTAATCTTGTATGTGGATGACATTCTGCTTGCTAGCAGTGATGTTAGTCTACTACAAGAAACAAAGAAGTTCTTATCCTCGAATTTTGACATAACAGATCTTGGTGAAGCATCATATGTTTTGGGCATAGAAATTCACCGAGATAGAAACAATGGAGTCTTAGGACTATCACAGAAAGCATATTTAGAAAAGGTTCTTAAAAAGTATAATATGCATGCGAGTAAAGCCACACCTGCTCCTATAGTTAAGGGCGATAGTTTTGGGAAATTCCAATGTCCCAAAAACCAGTACGAGATCGATCAAATGAAAGGAGTACCATATGCTTCGGCAGTTGGCAGCTTACAGTATGCACAAGTGTGCACTCGCCTGACTTAGCCTTTATCACCGGGGTACTCGGTAGATATCAAGAGAATCCAGGCATAGAGCACTGGAAAATGGTAAAGAAAGCATTGCGTTATGCACAAGGCACGAAGGACTACATGCTTACATACAAGAGATCTGATTCCCTAGAGTTAAAAGGGTATTCAGACGCAGATTTTGCGGGGGACAAAGATGATAGAAAATCCACGTCAGGATACGTATTCACCCTCGCTGGGGGAGCTATTTCGTGGAAAAGCTCCAAACAGTCGATAGTTGCATCATCCACGATGTATGCAGAATTCATAGCATGCTTCGAAGCCACGGGGCAGGCGATATGGCTAAAGAAATTTGTACCCGACTTGGAAGTGGTAGATTGTATTCACAAACCACTAAAGATGTACTGCGACAATCAGGCCGCGGTATTTTACGCTCACAACAACAAGTCGAGTAACGCTGCCAAAACAATAGAGATAAGGTATTATGTTGTGAAAGATAAAATCCAGGATCAAACTATAAGTCTCGAGCATATAAGGACAAAAGATATGCTTGCGGATCCGCTAACGAAAGGCTTACCACCCAATGTGTTCAAGGAACACTTAGCCGGCATGGGTTTAAGGGAAAGCCTTATGATTCCTGGATAGGCCCAAAAGGAACAGAATTTGCTTCTGATCATAACGTATGTTGTAGCTGTATGATTCTAACGGCAATTAAGTCATAACGATGAAACATGCTCTATGTACCAATATGTGATGAAACAAATAAACTAGAAAGTATTAAAAGTAAAAGTTGAGATCAAGGGGAGAATGTTAGGTTGATCTCTCCACGGAGTGGCCCAACGCCCATCGGGCCTTGATCTATTCGCGCCACGATCGGGGCGCCCAACCCTCTCATGGTTGGTGGGCCCCTGTGACCTGCGATAAATAGAGAGGTGGGGGCCGGGGCACACGGTACGAGGTTCACCGCGCCGCCAGACTCCCCACCGAAATCCCCTTCCGATCTAGGGCAATCGCAGTGCTCACGGGAAGCACCACTGCCACCTCTCCATCGCGATCTCTCTGCGATCACCGGCCTCTACATCACCATGGCCGGCTCTGGATCGAGCTCATCCGCACCCAAGGAAGGTAGGTTACCGGATATCATCTAGCCTACTCCGATCCGAAGGATCTATCAGTAGCGTGACATAAGCAGCGGTGAAGGTATTCTGAATCGCGGGCAAAGCAAACTAGGATTCTACAGCCAGCAGGTACACGCATTTGCGATGCTTATCTACTCGATCTAGGGCGTTCTTCTCGCGGATTGACTGCAGGACACTGGGTTTTTCTTGGAAAAGCCATTAGATAGCACACAACTATTCCTTTTTAAATTACCTTTTACCACGGTGTTTACTCTACATGGTGGATTTGGTTGCATTGCAGACATATTACAACAATGTAGAATCAATAACCTCATATTATTTGAAAAATGATCAACCAATTCATGAAGACTTGCCGCTTGCTGCAACAGTAGAACTACTGCGGGTTATCATTTGTAACTTGGGATGCAAGTGGCGCGACACAACTATCCGCTTCTTGTGTTTTGCTACCCAAATGAGCTGAAATAGGCTTTTGAGATAATTAGTACTCCCTCTATAAAAAAATTAAAAGACATTTAGATCACTACTTTAGTGATCTATAAACACACTTATATTTCTTTACGGAGGGAGTAAAGTTTACTGTGAGAGTTGTTTACCAGATTGTGGTGGCTGCACCGCTTGCATCCTTATTTGTAATAGAACCTAAAGAAAATTGTATATATCACCATTGGTTGATATCTCTTCACTCAATTTTTTTAGACAAATCTGCATATAAAGGGCCCCGAATTCTTGGTTCGCCCCGGGCCCCCGAAATCTCAGGAACGGCCTTGATTTCTGGTGTTCGTTGTACTGTCATGATTGAAAATGTATAGATCGGAAGTTTTCTCGCTAAAAAAAGCGAGGAAGTTTCTCGCACTCTTTTTTACCTTTCCATTGGACACTATCCGGACAGCAAATTGCAACCCAACTGAATCTAGCAAACGCAGCCCAAAAATTGGGGCTTTTCGACACCCCCGTACCCATCACATATATGGGGCGGATATAAGGGTGGCCCAGACGTGCCCGGACGTGTCTGCCGCATAGGATGTGGCACACTATGGCACATGACCCCACGTACTAGTATCCCACACCGCCAGTCGAAATCCTAGTCAAAGTCCACACACAACCGCTCCGTTTTCACTCTCAGTCTCCTCCCTTCCAGTCCGCTCCCACTACCATGGCTGGCTCTTGCAACAAATCCAGCAACATCTCCAACAATGAGTTCGATCCCATCGAATGGGGTGGGCGCTGGACGGAGGAAGGCTTTGGATGATGAGGAACTCGCACTCTGGTTTGCCATCGAGCGTTTGCGGGTAGGCAATGCCAGTATCTCGAACACTACTCCATCCACACCATCCCCGGAGGCCGGTGACACAATGCAAAGAGGGCGGTCGAGGTTGGCTCCTCCCTCATACCCGCGATATCCATGCCTCTCGACTCATAGGACCAGCTACTGTGCGATGCCCTCCGCCAGTCGTTGAACATGTCAGAGGCGGACGCGGGGCGCCTCCGTCGTAAGAATGCGAAGTAGCTCCGCCATTGCATCAAAGTGTCAGAATGCCTCGCAATGAAGGAGACGTCTTGCTGGCACCATCTTGATGTTGTCGGACAACGGCATGACGAGCATTGTTGAGGACCACACACCTCCCGTTGCGGATGCATGTACAAAGGAATAGTGCCGCCGCTCCCGTGAACGCAAGAGGAAGGGCCAGGCGAGAAAATGGTGATGTCCCCCACCCCACTTGGTTTATCTAGTTTATTTTCTAAATAATTAATCTGTATGGTGATGAACTAGGTCCGACAAACTCTGTCCTATGATGTAATCTATATGTTTGGTTGGATAATGCTACATATATATGTACATTTGATCTACGTTGTTGTATTTGTTGTATGAATTTGGGGGTGGGTGTCTGAGGAGCACGCCTGTGGGCAAGGACAAATAGGAGGTGACCCGTTACTATTTGTGGACGTATACGAGGGGCACATTTGGCAATCGAGGTTGTAGATGCTCCATTTTTTTTGTGGAAAACCTTACAATGTATTCGTAAAATATATGGCAGTACGCAAAACACGAGAAGTAAAAAATACATCCATGTTCGTAGATAATCTAGCTACGATTACAAGCACTGGAGCGAGCCACAGATACGCTGTCATCATTGTCTGTCCCGCATCAGAGGCAGGCAAACCTTGTTGTAGTATTCCGTTGGCAAGTCATTGTTCTCATCACCCAAAGTGCCAGGGCACCAGAACAACAACAGCCGCCGATGAAGAGAAGCATAAAACAGAATAGTCCAACCTGTAGACACGTGAACACAGACGAATGAAGACTAGATCCACACAGATCCCGCGAAGGCAAACACAAACCAAATCCTGTGACATTTAATATAACCCCTCCCCCCGACGGCATGAGACACGTTACCAGGACGGGGGCAAGGTGGAGAGAACGTTATTCTATCTTCAGGGAGTCACTACCCCCTCGCCTCCCTGAGCATGACACAAACCCTAAATAGAAAAAAAGGCTAAAAATGAAGCAAGAGCCCTCCCAACGACAAGGACTGGTTGTAGATGCTCTTAGCTGGTAAACATAAAGAGCTCAGAATGGCAACACAACGATGGTCGTATGCAAGTAAGTATGTGTATGGTGTATGTACGAAACCCACAGAAATAGTCTATGCTATCCAATATAATGTATGAAACCCTATTTTTTCTTCAGGCCGGACATTGTGGCTGACGAGCCCTTTAAACTCGGTCGGAGATAGTAGTTGATCTAATCTATACGACTACTATAGGACATGCATGCATGCATGTAAGATAAATTGACCATTATCGGGGCGGCTGATGTTCTTGTCCGCTGGTCCTTTGGGGTGTTACGACGACTTGCCGACCGGCTCTGGTGAGGGAGAGGTGATGACGGTGACGCTCCTTTATCTTGCTCAAGTTCTTGTAGTCATCGCTAGGTGGTCTATGAATATGGATGTAATTTTGGTTACGTTTTGTATATTTTTACTGATGTGATGTTTGATGAATAGATTGTCCGTTTCCGGAACTTCTCCTAGTTAATGTAGAAGGGATATAGAATGTATACACAGATTGATTTCCCACATGGGGGTGTGGCTAGATCTTAGTCAAACGAGATTTAACCAAGTCATCGTCAAGTGACAGATCATAGGAAAGAATGAGATAATTTTTTTTAAGTTGCATGGATCACCACGGAAAATCTCACTACAATAGCACCGACTGAGACTTGGTTAAGTCCGAGTCAACTAAGAATTAGCAATCTCGTTTTTCACTTATATATCAACAGAATGAACCGGGCGGTTTTAGAGAGGACATATAATAATACAAGCAATAGAAAATCTGTAGATGTCGATAGTTTTACAGAAGGGAGTAATTTTACAAAATCTGCTAGAGTTGCTCTTATACACAGCTTTAACATCACGTGTTACACTTGGTTGCCAATAATGTATGGTAAAGAAAAATCTAACTTATATACTAAACAAAAAGACCGTATCATAAGATGAACCGATCTATCTATGGAGTATCTATCTAGCGCCATTGATCAATCTGCACAAAATCTACTAGCTTCTCCTCATTCCAGTCCACCACCTATATTCGCTGGCCCACTCCTTCTTGATCTGGGCCGGGGAGGGGTTGCGGTCCTGGTCGAGGCCCTCGTCCATGCGGTGGAGGTACTCATGCTTGAACATGATAGGGTTGCCGGCGAAGCACTCGCGCAGTGCCGTCGTGGCCTTGATGCACGCCTCCTTGTCGACGGGGGTGGCCTTGCGTTGCTGCTTGTAAAACTGGGGGTGCCTCTGCTTCATGTAATCGGGGTTGCACACGTCCATGGCGATCACGAACTCTTTGATGCACCCGCCGTTGGCGACGTGATGCCAGACCATCTTGGTGTCGACGAGGTGCATGGTTTCGTCCAGGGCGTCCTTCATGGACGCACGTCCGGGCAGAAAGTTCCCCATGGGCCGGCCTTGATTTCTGGATCGATCGATCGACTAGCTAGAGGATACGTTCGGCGATTGCACCGACTTTTGTATATATATATATATACACACACGCGTATACGATCGATCTACGAGTTGCTTATTAACCAGGTCGTCCAGTCCGGCTCGGGCTTGGAACCGTCATCGGGTAGGTATAGGATTAGTAGTAGCCTAGGTTAGCTGCTATATATACTTACACATGACATATGCCCTGTAATCTCTGTACCGAACCCAGCTCAAAAAGTAATAGATCAACACGACTGTTTAGCCATATATATATCGCCTGTCTGTTCTCGTCGTGGTTAGATCGCAATCAAGCCGGCGGCTCCTGGTTTGGTTTAGTACGTGCATAAGCTACCTCCAGAGGAATCAATCCAACCCAACAGCTAGGCTGCTTGGTTGCTTGCTGTATATATACGCGCACCTGGCCATCGTCAGACGCCACCAGGAAGAGCGAGGCCTTCTGCGTCACGCACCACGTGGCCAACGGCGGATGCCTCAAGGACTTCCTTACGGCGATGGGCGAGTGCCACCCCGAGCTGGGGGACGGCGAGGACGTGGGGGCGTGTGTCAACACCAAGGCGGCGCTGCGCCGCTGCTTTGCAGACAACCCGGCTGTTGGCCCAGACCCGACGCCGAGTACTTTCCGACGTAGGGCGACACGCGATGAACGACAATGAAGCAACGCTGACGATCCCGGCGAAGTTCTTTTTCGCCGAGATAGACGGTGCACCGCAGTGCAAAGCTAGCCTAGCTAGCTAATCCTGATCGATTCTCTCCTGACTCGTGTACTAGTATGCACTAGTAGTACTGGCCGGGACACCAATACGCACATACACAAACGCACGCACTTGAATCGATTTTGGATGGCCACGGGAGCGTGTCGCTCCCGTTGTTTCTTTGTATTGCTCTCACAAATCCACGGTGGTTTACAAGGGTAACTATTCATCACCTAGGGTGCAGAATAAGTTATTCTTCACCCGAGGTAATCTTACAATCATTTCATAAATAAATTACATTTAAAATACAAATAGTTACATTCATATTGATTTACTGCATAAAATTTGGCATAACAAAAAAATATAGGTCAAAAATTGTATTTTATGTACATTTTATACTATATTTTTACATTTGTAATTTTACATAACATAAAAAATTTTACAATGATCATAGATTTTCTTACATTCTCTTTTTATGTCTAAAATAAGACAAAATTTACGAAACGTGGCTAAGGTAGTACCAAACGGAACCGGTAACTAGCACTAATCCTATTCAGCTACGTAATGCAAGTCCTACTAGGCGACGTCTAGGAAACTATAACACGGACACATACGTTGTGTTTAGTTTCAACAATCACCCCCTAAACACGACGTCATCACGTCACAGTTCCGACGCCGATCCTTCTTCCCATCTCCAAGAGCTTCTCTCTATCCAAAGCCTTGGATAGCATGTCCGCCATCTGATCATCGGTGCAAACATAGTTGACCTTCATCTTACCTTCTTTCACGCAGTCCTTTATGTATTGATATATCATATCAATGTGCTTACTTCTTGTTGGGGAACGTAGTAATTTCAAAAAATTTCCTACGCACACGCAAGATCATGGTGATGATATAGCAACGAGAAGGGGAGTGTATCTTCATACCCTTGAAGATCGCTAAGCGGAAGCATTTATCAACGCGGTTTATGTAGTCGTACGTCTTCACGATCCGACCGATCCAAGTACCGAACGCACGGCACCTCCGAGTTCTGCACACGTTCAGCTCGATGACGTCCTCGCCTTCTCGATCCAGCAAGACGGGCGAGGTAGTAGATGAGTTCCGGCAGCACGACGGCGTGGTGACGGTGTTGGTGAAGAACAATCTCCGCAGGGCTTCGCCTAAGCACTACGGAAACTATGACGGAGGATAAACTAGAGGGGACGGGGTTGCCGGCACACGGCTTGGTGTTTCTTGATGTCTCTTTGGTGCTAGCCCTGCCCCTCTATTTATATGTTGAGCCCTGGGGTCGAAACTTGGAGTAAAAGCCTCCTCAAAGTCGGTTTTGCCCGAAAGGCAAGAGTCCTACACGGACTCCAGGGCTAGACGCCAGGGTTCCCGGCGTCTACCCCTAGACGCCAGGTTCTGGCGTCTAGCCTCTGGTCTCCAGAAAACTTCCTTTTGCACTTTCCATAAGCCTCGTGGGCTTTCCCCTTTGGCCCAAATAACGTGTTCTCGTACCCAAACATTTCGGGAAACATCCGGAACCCCTTCCGGTGAATTCCGGAACCCTTCCGGAGATCAAACACTATTATCCCATATATGAAACTTTATCTCCGGACCATTCCGGAGTTCCTTGTCATGTCTATGATCTCATCCGGGACTCCGAACAACATTCGGTTACCAACATGCATAACTCATATAATACTATATCGTCAACGAAACGTTAGGCGTGCGGACCCTACGGGTTCGAGAACTATGTAGACATGACCGAGACACGTCTCCGATCAATAACCAATAGCGGGACCTGGATGCCCATATTGGCTCCTACATATTCTACGAAGATCTTTATCGGTCAGACCGCATAACAACATACGTTTGTTCCCTTTGTCATCGGTATGTTACTTGCCCGAGATTCGATCGTCGGTATCCAATACCTAGTTCAATCTCGTTATCGGCAAGTCTCTTTACTCGTTCTGTAATACATCATCTCACAACTAACTCATTAGTTGTAATGCTTGCAAGGCTTAAGTGATGTGCATTACCGAGAAGGCCCAGAGATACCTCTCCGACAATCGGAGTGACAAACCCTAATCTCGAAATACGCCAACCCAACATCTGCCTTTGGAGACACTGTAGTACTCCTTTATAATCACCCGATTCGTTGTGACGTTTGGTAGTACCAAAGTGTTCCTCCGTAAGCGGAGTTGCATAATCTCATAGTTATAGGAACATGTATAAGTCATGGATAAAAGCAATAGCAACATACTAAACGATCGTGTGCTAAGCTAATGGAATGGGTCATGTCAATCAGATCATTCAACTAATGATGTGACCTTGTTAATCAAATAACAACTCTTTGTTCATGGTTAGGAAACATAACCATCTTTGATTAACAAGCTAGTCAAGTAGAGGCATACTAGTGACACTCTGTTTGTCTATGTATTCACACATGTATTATGTTTCCGGTTAATACAATTCTAGCATGAATAATAAACATTTATCATGAAATAAGGAAATAAATAATAACTTTATTATTGCCTCTAGGGCATATTTCCTTCAGTCTCCCACTTGCACTAGAGTCAATAATCTAGATCACATCACAATGTGATTAACATCGATAGTTCACATCATCATGTGATTAACACCCATAGTTCACATCGCCATGTGACCAACACCCAAAGGGTTTACTAGATTCAGTAATCTAGTTCACATCGCTATGTGATTAACACCCAAAGAGTACTAAGGTGTGATCATGTTTTGCTTGTGAGAAAATCTTAGTCAATGTATCATCACATTTGAGCCGTATGTATTTTGCAAATATTCTATGTCTACAATGCTCTGCACGGAGCTACTCTAGCTAATCGCTCCCACTTTCAATATGTATCTAGATCGAGACTTAGAGTCATCCAGATCGGTGTCAAAACTTGCATCGGCGTAACCCTTTACTTACCTAACCTTTTGTCACTTCCATAATCGAGAAACATATCCTTATTCCACTAAGGATAATTTTAACCGTTGTCTAGTGATCTACTCCTAGATCACTATTGTACTCCCTTGCCAAACTCAGTGTAGGGTATACAATAGATCTGGTACACAGCATGGCATACTTTATAGAACCTATGGCCAAGGCATAGGGAATGACTTTCATTCTCTTTCTATCTTCTGCCGTGGTCGGGTTTTGAGTCTTACTCAATTTCACACCTTGTAACACAGGCAAGAACTCTTTCTTTGACTGTTCCATTTTGAACTACTTCAAAATCTTGTCAAGGTATGTACTCATTGAAAAAACTTATCAAGCGTCTTGATCTATCTCTATAGATCTTGATGCTCAATATGTAAGTAGCTTCACCGAGGTCTTTCTTTGAAAAAACTCCTTTTAAACACTCCTTTATGCTTTGCAGAATAATTCTACATTATTTCCGATCTACAATATGTCATTCACATATACTTATCAGAAATGCTGTAGTGCTCCCACTCACTTTCTAGTAAATACAGGCTTCACTGCAAGTCTTTATAAGCTATATGCTGTGATCAACTTATCAAAGCGTATATTCCAACTCCGAGATGCTTGCACCAGTCCATAGATGCACATTTTGTTAACACCTTTAGGATCGACAAAACCTCTTGGTTGCATCATATACAACTCTTCTTTAATAACTCCATTAAGGAATGCAGTTTTGTTTATCCATTTGCCAGATTTCATAAAATGCGGCAATTGCTAACATGATTCGGACAAACTTTTAAGCATCGATACGAGTGAGAAAATCTCATTGTATTCAACATCTTGAACTTTGTCAAAAACCTTTTTCGACAAGTCTAGCTTTGTAGATAGTAACACTACTATCAGCGTCCGTCTTCCTCTTGAAGATCCATTTATTTTCTATGGCTTGCCGATCATCGGGCAACTCCACCAAAGTCCACACTTTGTTCTCATACATGGATCCCATCTCAGATTTCATGGCCTCAAGCCATTTCGCGGAATCTGGGCTCATCATCGCTTCCTCATAGTTCGTAGGTTTGCCATGGTCAAGTAACACGACCTCCAGAACAGGATTACCGTACCACTCTGGTGCGGATTTCACTCTATTTTACCTACGAGGTTCGGTAGTAACTTGATCTGAAGTTACATGATCATCATCATTTGCTTCTTCACTAATTGGTATAGTAGTCACAAGAACAGATTTCTGTGATGAACTACTTTCCAATAAGGGAACATGTACAGTTACCTCATCAAGTTCTACTTTCCTCCCACTCACTTCTTTCGAGAGAAACACCTTCTCTAGAAAGGATCCATTTTTTTAGCAACGAATATCTTGCCTTCGGATCTGTGATAGAAGGTGTACCCAACAATTTCCTTTGGGTATTCTATGAAGACGCACTTCTCCGATTTGGGTTCGAGCTTATCAGGATGAAACTTTTTCACATAAGCATCGCAGCCCCAAACTTTAAGAAACGACAACTTGGGTTTCTTGCTAAACCATAGTTCATATGTTATCATCTCAACGGATTTAGATGGTGCCCTTTTAACGTGAATGCAGCTGTCTCTAATGCATAATCCCAAAACGATAGTGGTAAATCGGTAAGAAACATCATAGATTGTACTATATCCAATAAAGTACGGTTATGACGTTCGGACACACCATTATGATGTGGTGTTCCAGGTGGCATGAATTTGTGAAACTATTCCACATTGTTTTAATTGAAGACCAAACTCGTAACTCAAATATTTGTCTCTGCGATCAGATCATAGAAACTTTATTTTTCTTGTTACGATGATTTTTCCACTTCACTCTGAAATTCTTTGAACCTTTCAACTATTTCAGACTTATGTTTCATCAAGTAGATATACCCATATCTGCTCAAATCATCTGTGAAGGTCAAAAAATAACGATACCCGCCGCGAGCCTTAACACTCATCGGATCGCATACATCAGTATGTATTATTTCCAATAAGTTAGTTGCTCGCTCCACTGTTCCGGAGAACGGAGTCTTAGTCATCTTGCCCATGAGGCATGGTTCACAAGCATCAAGTGATTCATAATCAAGTGATTCCAAAATCCCATCAGCATGGAGTTTCTTCATGCGCTTTACACCAATATGACCTAAACGGCAGTGCCACAAATAAGTTGCACTATCATTAACTTTGCATCTTTTGGTTTCAATATTATGAATATGTGTATCACTATGATCGAGATCCAATGAACCATTTTCATTGGATGTGTAACCATATAAGGTTTTATTCATGTAAACAGAACAACAGTTTATTCTCTTACTCAAATGAATAACCGTATTGCAATAAACACGATCAAATCATATTCATGCTCAACGCAAACACCAAATAACATTTTAGGTTCAACACTAATCCCGAAAGTATAGGGAGTGTGCGATGATGATCATATCAATCTTGAAACTACTTTCAACACACATCGTCACTTCACCCTTAACTAGTTTCTGTTTATTCTGCAACTCCCGTTTCGAGTTACTACTCTTAGCAACTGAACCAGTACCAAATACCGAGGGGTTGCTATAAACACTAGTAAAGTACACATCAATAACATGTATATCAAATATACCTTTATTCACTTTGCCATCCTTCTTATCCGCCAAATACTTGGGCATTTCCGCTTCCAGTGACCATTTCCTTTGCAGTATAAGCACTCAGTTTCAGGCTTTGGAGCTTCTTCGCGGGAGTGACAACTTGCTTGTCTTTCCACTTGAAGTTCCCTTTCTTTCCCTTTGCCCTTTTCTTGAAACTAGTGGTCTTGTCAATCATCAACACTTGATGCTCTTTCTTGATTTCTACATTAAATCGATTTCAACATCACGAAGAACTCGGGAATCATTTTCATCATCCCTTGCATACTATAGTTCATCACGAAGTTCTACTAACTTGGTGATGGTGACTAGAGAATTTTGTCAATCACTATCTTATCTGGAAGATTAACTCCCACTTGATTCAAGCGATTGTAGTACCCAGACAATCTGTGCACATGCTCACTAGTTGAGCGATTCTCCTCCATCTTTTAGCTATAGAACTTGTTGAAGACTTCATATCTCTCAACTCGGGTATTTGCTTGAAATATTAACTTCAACTCCTGGAACATCTCATATGGTCCATGACGTTCAAAACGTCTTTGAAGTCCCGATTCTAAGCTGTTAAGCATGGTGCACTTAAACTATCAAGTAGTCAACATATTGAGCTAGCCAAACGTTCATAACGTTTGCATCTGCTCCTGCAATAGGTCTGTCACCTAGCGGTGCATTAAGGACATAATTCTTCTGTGCAGCAATGAGGATAAACCTCCGATCACGGATCGAATCCGCATCATTGCTACTAACATTTTTCAACACAATTTTCTCTAGGAACATATCAAAATAAACATATGAAAGCAACAATGCAAGCTATTGATTTACAACATAATTTGCAAAATACTACCAGGACTAAGTTCATGATAAATTTAAGTTCAATTAATCATATTACTTAAGAACTCCCACTTAGGCAGACATCTCTCTAGTCATCTAAGTGATCACGTGACCCAAATCAACTAAACCATAACCGATCATCACGTGAGATGGAGTAGTTTTCAATGGTGAACATCTTATGTTGATCATATCTACTATATGATTCACGCTCGACCTTTCGGTCTCCGTGTTCCGAGGCCATATCTGCATATGCTAGGCTCGTCAAGTTTAACCTGAGTATTCTGCGTGTGCAAAACTGGCTTGCACCCGTTGTAGATGGACGTAGAGCTTATCACACCCGATCATCACATGGTGTCTGGGCACGACGAACTTTGGCAACGGTGCATACTCAGGGAGAACACTTCTTGATAATTTTAGTGAGAGATCATCTTAAAATGCTACCGTCAATCAAAGCAAGATAAGATGCATAAAGGATAAACATCACATGCAATCAATATAAGTGATATGATATGGCCATCATCATCTTGTGCTTGTGATCTCCATCTCCGAAGCATCATCGTGATCACCATCGTCACCGGCGCGACACCTTGATCTCCATCGTAGCATCGTTGTCGTTTACGCCATCTATTGCTTCTACGACTATCGCTACCGCTTAGTGATAAAGTAAAGCAATTACAGGGCGTTTGCATTTCATACAATAAAGCGACAACCATATGGCTCCTGCCATTGCCGATAACCGGTTACAAAACATGATCATCTCATACAATAAAATATAGCATCACGTCTTGACCATATCACATCACAACATGCCCTGCAAAAACAAGTTAGACGTCCTCTACTTTGTTGTTGCAAATTTTACGTGGCTGCTACGGGCTTTAGCAAGAACCGTTCTTACATACACATCAAAACCACAACGATAGTTTGTCAAATAGACTCTGTTTTAACCTTCGCAAGGACCGGGCGTAGCCACACTCGGTTCAACTAAAGTGAGAGAGATAGACACCCGCCAGTCACCTTTAAGCACGAGTGCTCGTAACGGTGAAACCAGTCTCGCGTAAGCGTACGCGCAATGTCGGTCCGGGCCGCTTCATCTCACAATACCGCTGAACCAAAGTATGACATGCTGGTAGGTAGTATGACTTATATCGTCCACAACTCACTTGTGTTCTACTCGTGCATATAACATCAACGCATAAAACCTAGGCTCGGATGCCACTGTTGGGGAACGTAGTAATTTCAAAAAATTTCCTACGCACACGCAAGATCATGGTGATGATATAGCAACGAGAAGGGGAGTGTATCTTCATACCCTTGAAGATCGCTAAGTGGAAGCGTTTATCAACGCGGTTGATGTAGTCGTACGTCTTCACGATCCGACCGATCCAAGTACCGAACGCACGGCACCTCCGAGTTCTGCACACGTTCAGCTCGATGGCGTCCTCGCCTTCTCGATCCAGCAAGACGGGCGAGGTAGTAGATGAGTTCGGCAGCACGACGGCGTGGTAGCGGTGTTGGTGAAGAACAATCTCCACGAGGCTTCGCCTAAGCACTACGGAAACTATGACGGAGGATAAACTAGAGGGGCGGGGTTGCGGCACACGGCTTGGTGTTTCTTGATGTCTCTTTGGTGCTAGCCCTGCCCTCTATTTATATGTTGAGCCCGGGGTGAAACTTGGAGTAAAAGCCTCCTCAAAGTCGGTTTTGCCCGAAGGCAAGAGTCCTACACGGACTCAGGGCTAGACGCCCGGGGTCCCGGCGTCTACCCCTAGACGCCAGGTTCTGGCGTCTAGCCTCTGGTCTCCATAAAACTTCCTTTTGCAATTTCCATAAGCCTCGTGGGCTTTCCCTTTAGCCCAAATAACGTGTTCTCGCACCCAAACATTTGGAAACATCCGGAACCCCTTCCGTGAATTCGAACCCTTCGGAGATCAAACACTATTATCCCATATATCAAACTTTATCTCCGGACCATTCCGGAGTTCCTTGTCATGTCTATGATCTCATCCGGACTCGAACAACATTCGTTACCAACATGCATAACTCATATAATACTATATCGTCAATCAGCGAAGCGTTAAGCGTGCGGACCCTACGGGTTCGAGAACTATGTAGACATGACCGAGACACGTCTCCGTCAATAACCAATAGCGGGACCTGGATGCCCATATTGGCTCCTACATATTCTCGAAGATCTTTATCGGTCGAGACCGCATAACAACATACGTTTGTTCCTTTGTCATCGGTATGTTACTTGCCCGAGATTCGATCGTCGGTATCAATACCTAGTTCAATCTCGTTATCGGCAAGTCTCTTTACTCGATCGTAATACATCATCTCACAACTAACTCATTAGTTGTAATGCTTGCAAGGCTTAAGTGATGTGAATTACCGAGAGGGCCCAGAGATACCTCTCCGACAATCGGAGTGACAAACCCTAATCTCGAAATACGCCAACCCAACATCTGCCTTTGGAGACACCTGTAGTACTCCTTTATAATCACCCGATTCACGTTGTGACGTTTGGTAGTACCAAAGTGTTCCTCCGTAAACGGAGTTGCATAATCTCATAGTTATAGGAACATGTATAAGTCATGGATAAAAGCAATAGCAACATACTAAACGATCGTGTGCTAAGCTAATGGAATGGGTCATGTCAATCAGATCATTCAACTAATGATGTGACCTTGTTAATCAAATAACAACTCTTTGTTCATGGTTAGGAAACATAACCATCTTTGATTAACAAGCTAGTCAAGTAGAGGCATACTAGTGACACTCTGTTTGTCTATGTATTCACACATGTATTATGTTTCCGGTTAATACAATTCTAGCATGAATAATAAACATTTATCATGAAATAAGGAAATAAATAATAACTTTATTATTGCCTCTAGGGCATATTTCCTTCACTTCTTTCATGCCGCACTGGATCCTCACGTAGAAAAGTTTTAGACTCACTGTCAACATTGAGCACAACTGGTTCCGGATCTCGATCCTCCCTAGCCACACACCTTGACACACTGCAGTGGCAGCTGCAATATACTCTATTGCATCAACTCCGGATGTTTTACTCTTGCTCAGCTCAAGACGAGGATCCATTGAAGCGTCAACTGGATTGCAATATTTCATGCCACAGTTTTCAAGTATCTTCCTTGCGTATGCCTTCTGGCATAGTGTGACCCTCTCTGTCTTTTGATGTACCTCTATCCCGGGGTAGGAGCTCAAAAGACCAAGATCATCCATCTTGAAAAACTCTTTCATCTGTAGCTTGAACTTTGCAATCACCTCTTCATCTGCTCCAGTTATCAATAGGTCGTCGACGTAGATGCCAACTAGTAGACGATCCCTTCTTTCACCTCTCTTGTACATTTCATGTTCTAGTGGGGCTTTCTCAAATCCGAGAGAAATTAACGTCCGATCAAGTTTGATGTTCCACGCCCGATGGTCTTGTCGTAGCCCGTACAAGACTTTGTGGAACTTCAGTACCTTGTGCTCTTCTCCCTCTTTGATGAAGCCCGGTAGCTGATTCACATACACATCTCCTTCTAACTCGTTGTTCAAAAACGCGGATTGTACATCCATGTGATGTATCTTCCATGATTCCTGAACCGCGAGAGCGATGAGTAGCCTCACGTTCCATCTTTGCAACGGGAACGAGAACTTCTACGAAGTCCACACCTTCCTCTTGCACGTACTCTTTGGCTACTAGCCTCGCTTTGTGCTTCATGGATCCATCGGCATCTTTCTTGATCTTAATTTCCCACTTGAGATTCATGACTTTTTCATTGTCGGGAAGATCCACAAGCTCCCATGCATTGTTGTCGTGGATCGACCTCAACTCCTCTTTCATAGCCTGACGCCAACACTCCTTCATATTTGCGTCCTTGATTTCCGCATGTTCTTTGGCGCTTGTTAGACACCGTCGTCAACTCTTTTCCTCCTTTACCGGGTCAAGCGTCCGAGGAATTTTCTCCGAATATGGGTGTAACACCGGTTGTGGCAGTATGGATGTGGCTGTTGGTGCCTTCTCTATTGCTGTCCGAGGAGATGTCTCATTTTCTACTATGCACATTTCTTTTGGCATTGCAAAAATCCCAGCCCAAGCTCCACGTGCAGCACCCCTTGGGTTGCTAGCATGGCCACCACGTGAAGCCAGTGCACCCCGTGCACATAGAATTGGCGCTGCATCTTCGCCTCCATATTCTGTCCGTTCTGGCCTCCACCTTTGCCTTGGTTTGGATAGACCACCACGTGATCCACCAGCGCCTAGTCCACTAGGACATCGTGGCATACCACTAACACGTGTACCGAGTATGCTGCTGCTGCTGCTGCTTCCGGGTGCACACGAAGTAGCACTTGGGTCACGCCCATCTTTGGTTTCTGGGGTATCTACACAGATGCCTGTGGCCTGTACTTTCGGCCCACTCAGCAAAGCATCAGACCGGCGTTGGCGTTGCTTTTTGCCTTCGAGCTCGGTTCCTTCTTCTGCTGTGTTGCTGCTGCTTCGTCGATGGTGCCCGGCTGAATGTCCTCAAGCGTCGTGGATGTGACCGTTGCAGTAGCACTTATGTCAGTAGCATCAACATAAGTTCTCGGATTACCATCCATGTCTGCAGCAAGACTGCTTCTCCATGGCCGACCACACGCGGCCATTGCTGCATCCGCTCCAGCGAAGTTAGCACTTATGCCCGTAACAACGATGTAAGCTTCGGAATCATCCCCCTCATCAGTAGAATCGACACGAGTTTCCGAACCATGATTATGAAGGTGAACTTTTTCTTCCACGAGTGCGACAATTTCTTTAGCCGGCGCTTGAAGAACTGGATCCTGCTTGTCCACGAGTTCACACATCAACATCATGTCACTTTCATCTCCTTGTTGGGCCATGAGCGCCTTCTGCTTCGGTGCTTCCTCATAGTCAGCCTTGAAGTGGTCGAGGATGCCTCAGTTATAACACCTCACTTTCCTGATGTCAAACTTTCTCCTTGGTGGCGGTGCAGCCTCATCCTCTGAGTCGACATCCGAGTCGGCGAAGTTCTTTCTCACCGAACGCTGCTTCCCCTTCATCTTTCTCCTGCTTTAGCCGGCGCTTGAAGAACTGGATCCTGCTTGTCCACGATTTCACACATCAACATCATGTCACTTTCATCTCATTGTTGGGCCATGAGCGCCTTCTGCTTCGGTGCTTCCTAACAGTCAGCCTTGAAGTGGCCGAGGAGGCCACAGTTATAACACCTCACTTTCCTGATGTCAAACTTTCTCCTCGATGGCGGTGCAGCCTCATCCTCTGAGTCGACATCCGAGTCGGCGAAGTTCTTTCTCACCGAACCCTGCTTCCCCTTCATCTTGCTCCTGCTCGTGGATCCGCCTTGCTTTTCCTTTGACAAAGCGACCCACTGCGCCCTTGTGAGCATCACAAGCTCGTCGTTCTTTCCGTCCCCAAGACTGTGCCGCATACGCTCATCGTGAGCCTTGTACCTTCCGACAAGATCGTTGCTGGAGAGAGTCGCGAGATCGACGCACTGCTCGATCGCCGTGACAATTTGCAGGTGCCGGGGAGGGGCCGCGCGCAAGAACCGCCGGACAACCGAGGCCTCCGTGAGGTTTTCTCCAAGCGCACGAATCCAATTGACGAGAGTAGCTACCCGTGAAGCGAACACATCCACGGACTCATTGTCGCCCATGACCAAAGTCTCATAGTTCCTTAGGAGAGTTTGGAGATTGGCTTGCTTGACGCGAGTGTGTCCCTCGAACATGAGTTTTAGCGTATCCCACACCTATTTCGCCGTTGCTTTGGCGATCAGGTGTTGGAGGACATCCATTGGCATCACCGAGTAAATCGCCGACGCCGCCTGCCGATCCTTCCGGTGCTCGGCTCCCTCCTTCTTGAACCGTCGCCTCCGGGATCCACTGCGTCCCATAGCTCGTTGGCGCGGAGACCACACTTCATGAGGGCCTTCCAGACCCCGAAGTTCTCGCGATCAAATCGTGGGCACGACGAACTCGCCGGAGCAGCAAATACTTCAGCCACACCGGAGTACTCCGCCAACTGCTTGTTCTTCTCGTCGTCCGCCATGATCCTTCGTTACTAGAAGATCAACCTTGCTCTAGATACCAATTGTTGGCCCAGACCCGACGCTGAGTACTTTCCGACGTAGGGCGACACACGATGAACGACAATGAAGCAACACTGACGATCCCGGCGAAGTTCTTTTACGCCGAGATAGACGGTGCACCGCAGTGCAAAGCTACCCTAGCTAGATAATCCAAATAAATTTGCTGAGAGATTTTATACTATCATGGGACATGAAGAAACTAAAAACAATGAAAATAGTAGTTGTAGCTGTCGTGAACATATAAAGAAGCTCAAGAACTAATGGAGAAAGAAAATTCAATCCTGAAATAAGTTGTGTCTGAGTAATTGCTCTAAACTATACGACTATAGGACATGCATTGATAAATCTTATCGGGTACTCTCCTTTGGGTTCTTTGCACGACAACTTCTCGACTGTTTATTATAAGAAGGTTTGCACGGCGTCGGTGAGGTAGGGGCGATGGCTACATGGTCTATGCACATGGCTGTATTTTTGTTACTTCCCATGTTCTTTATACTGTCATGATATTTGATGAATGGATTCAAAGTATTTTCTGGAAGGGTCTCCTAGGACACATCTAGATGTGATATAGTTTTTTTTTTAATTTCTTGTTGTTGCATTATATATTTGTGGGAGTTTAGATGTGACAATTCTTAAAAAACATCTAGATGTGAATTAGACAAACCTGTTTCTCGAACTACTTCTTGTTAATATAGAAGGGATATAGAATGTCTATACGGATTGATTTTCCACATAAAGGGCAGGACTGTTTTACAGAGGACATGCAATATTATAAGCATAGAAAATCTGTAGATTGATAGTTTGACAGAAGGGAATAATTTTACAGAATCTGCTAGAATTGCTCTTATACACAGCTTTAACATCACGTGTTACACTTCGTTGCGAATAATGCATGGTAATGGAGAAACTAACTTATACTAAACAAAAAGACCGCATTATAACATGAACCGATCTATCTATATATCTATCTAGGGCCATTGATCATCACGTACTGCATCTGCATTAAACATACTAGCTTCTCCTCATGCCAGTCCACCATCTATATTTGTTGGCCCACTCCTTCTTGATCTGGGCCTGGGAGGGGTTGAGATCCTGGTCGAGGCCCTCGTCCATGCGGTGGAGGTACTCGTGCTTGAACATGACGGGGTTGCCGGCGAAGCACTCGCGCAGCGCAGCCGTGGCCTTGACGCACGCCTCCTTGTCGACGGGGGTGGGGACGCGTTCCTGCTTTGTGAACAAGTCGGGGCACCGCTGCTTCATGTAATCTGGGTTGCACTTGTCTATGGCGGTCATGAATTTTTTGAGGCACCCGCCGTTGCCCACGTGATGGATAACCATCTTGCTGTCGACGAGGTGCATGTTTTCGTCTAGGGCTTGCTCCAGTTCCGCCTGCCAGGACATAAAGTTCCCCATGGGCCGGCCTTGATTTCTGGATCGGTCGATCGGCTAGCTAGAGTAATACGTACGGCGATTGCACCTGCCGGCTTATATATATTCAGACGCATATATAACGCCCTGGACAAACCCTGTATATGTACACGGGGATGCCGTGCATTGCAAACCCTACAGGGTTTGAAACTTGAAAGAGAAGCGTGCGTTGGTGCTAGCTTGATGTGCAAGCAAAGCCTACACGATCAGCAGACCTTTTTTGGACGCAGCTAGGGCGAGACGACGGCCCATATTACGTCACCATAAGCAATCAGCCTATGTAAAGCGGCGTGTTTGGATAGCTACTAATTCTTTTTTTGCGAGAAAATTTCCGATCTATTCATCTTCAATCATGGCAGTACAACGAATACCAGAAATAATAGAAATTACATCCAGATCCGTAGACCACCTAGCGACAACTACCAGCACTGAAGCGAGCCGAAGGCGCGCCGCCGTCATCGCCCCTCCATCGCCGGAGTCGGGCACAACTTGTTGTAGTAGACAGTCGGGAAGTCGTCGTGCTAAGGCCCCGTAGGACCAGCGCACCAGAACAGCAACCGCCGCAGATGAAGAATAACGTAGATCAGAAAAATCCAATCCGAAGACACACGAACGTAGACGAACAACGACGAGATCCGAGCAAATCCACCAAAGATAGATCCGCCGGAGACACACCTCCACACGCCCACCAACGATGCTAGACGCATCGCCGGAGCGGGGGCTAGGCGGGGAGACCTTTATTCCATCTTCAGGGAGCCGCCGCCGTCTCGTCTTCCTGAGCAGGACACAAACCCTAGCAAAACTGAAAGAAAGCGACAAAAGCGGAGCCCTCCGCCGACCCTTGCCGAGATCCACTGCGCCCCCATGGCCCTAAGGCCATCGGAGAGTAGGCGGACCTGCGGCGGCGGCGGCGGGAGGCAAAAACCCTAGCTTTTTGTGGAGGAGAAGGAGGAGGCGGCGGCTACTGTCAATATCAACATGTAATACTTGACCGCATGACGTCCGGACGCTCGTTGCCTGGCCCCGGCATGACGGCTGATGTATGGTTGACTGCAACGAGTACGCATGACACCGCGACGGCGGAGTACTTTCACGGTTCCGACGTGCAGCAGCATAGGGTAGTCTGTGCGGGCAAGACGAGCTCGGCGACCAGGGTATACGCCCTGCCAACGGCCGCACGTGGATTCGTTTGGTCAGATGGAAGGCGAGCAGCAGCCCGGGCAAGATTCTATGCTGCTGGTGACAACCTCCGCGACTTGGCGAAGCGACCGCCGGAGTCTGCGGACGGTATCATTGTGGCCGGAGTGGACGCGAGCAGCATCAACCAAGGAGTCCTAGGCTGGATCTTGGAAGAGATACCATAGGTTAATCGCTATATGCAAACAAAGAAGTGTGTCTAGAAAACACATCTAGATGTGACATAACGATATAGGACTTAGATGTGGAATACTTATTACACATCTAGATGTGCTTCGCAAAACTAAAATTTTTAAAACGGGTTTTGTTAAAAGGGTATATATAGTGCACATCTAAATGTGCCTAGTTATTGCACATCTAAATGATCTAATCAAGCATAAAAATGAAAAAAAATACCCTCGCAAATCTCCATATAAGATCAATGATATAGGGCTTAGATATGCAATACTAATGTCCCATCTCGATGTGATTTAGCAAAATTGTTGTTTAAAAATAGGCTAAAAACGTATTTCTATATACCGTGGCTAACACCCGTATCCAAAAAACCACTAAGAGTACTTTGGGAATTAAGATCACCATCAGTGAGTGATTTTGTACTATATTTCATGGGATGATTGGACACGAGGAACAAAGAACAATGAACTAGTTGTATTTACCCGCAAAAAAAAAACTTGCTATATTTGCCGTGCACATAGAGAGAAGCTACATAACTAAAAGATAAAAGAAAAATCAATCCCGAACTAAGTTGTGTCTACTATATCCAATGTACCAACTCCACCAAGATGATCGTTTTAATCTGTCTATACGATTATAGAACATGCATGCATGTAAGACCGATCAATCACCGACTTGCAACTTGCGTAGCATAGCTTAGCTTCTCCTCATGCCAGTCCACCACATAAACTTGGCATTCTCTTCTTCCTTGACGAGCTCCGGTGTCGGCCTCCAGTCCTGGTCGAGGCCCTGATCCATGCGGTGGAGGTACTGATGCTTGAACATCGCCGGGTTGCTGGCGAAACACTTGCGCAGCGCCGCAGTGGCCTTGACGCAGGCATTGGCATCGACAACGTGGTTAGTGGCGTCGTCTCGCTCCTTTGGAGGACTGGGGCCAGCACTCCCTCATCGCCGTGGCGAAGTCCTTGGCACTACCGCCGTTGGCGACGTGATGTAGGACGACCGTCTCGTCGCTAATGACGGCGATCTTTGACAGCATCAGCGGTGTCATAAGCTTCACTATCGCTCCCGCTGTTTCATCCACTATCGCACTCCAGACCCCCATGGCGTTAGCTCGGGCTAGCAACGAAGCTGATGGCTCGATCGATGGCTATGTCGCCTTGAATAGGTACCGAATATCAGCTTGGCTTGGGCTTGCTTATGTATACATATTCCAAAAATCCATGACACTACGTAGGTATCAACTTGTCGATCACGCCGTCAAATAACTAATCCATGCACGGGTACGTAGGAGTACTTTGCAGCGCCATGCGTGCCGGTACTTCCTTTCTTTTTATTTCTTGATGATCCATATATATGGCTCCCCCCTCTTTTTTTTAGGTGAAACGAAAACATGTTAAGTACATAATGGCGCAGCACTACAGCAACAAATCGGCATCTCGACAGCATCTGCAATGGGAAACGTTGGCTTCCGGTCGACCGGCCGAAGCAAGGCGCCGGTCGCGAGCTGCTGCCACGCTTTTCTTTTGGACGCACGCACCGCCCTGCTCTTCTTTATTATCCCATTTCCTTATCCATTCACGGGATCTATTCTCGACCATTCATCCTGACCACAAAGCCACAACTCTGCGCCCCATTGTTGTCCTCTGCCTCCGGCGAGACGCCCGTCCTCTGCCTTCGGCGAGACGACCTGGCCCTTCCGCGGCAGAACCTCACCATCTTGCAGTTCCTCCCTTCCCTCCCCATCCCTTCTTCCTCCTTTCCTGCCCACCTTAGACGGCCGCTAGCCCGCGTGCCGAGCTGCGACGAGTGTTTTGCCGACTCGATGGGTTTCTGCCGGCAGCGCTCTTTTCTGGACCATTCGCACTGGAGCTGCGACGACGGAGGCGCACGCCGCAGGGTGCTGCAACTGACGATGCTTCAACCGGCAGGGAAATCTGCTACAATCGATGCAGATTTTTGCTACAACCGAGCGGCCGCGTCCACCTCCCACCACGCTGCTATGGCGAGCCCCTCGTCTCCACCTGCCCCCGTTCTGCTCCGGTGAGTGACGCGTCTCCACCTGTGCTGGAACGGCGGCTCCATCGTGCACTAGCTTATGAGATGCCGGAATCGGCCGTGGTGGGAGCCGCAGTCGATGGCATTTTTTGCTACATCTGGTTACTACTTTTGCTGGAATCAGCAACATTTTTTGCTACAATCCACATTTTAAAGTGTTTTTTTGCTGGAACGGCTCCCAAATTTTGCTTCCATGGTTTTGTTTTTTGCTACAACCGTTGCATCCCCTGTCTTTTTTATTTTTTTTCTCCATCCATCTTTATGCTGGAACGATTCCAAGTTTTGCTACCACCGTCTTTTATTTTTGCCACCTCCGTCTTAGTTTTTGCTACCATCCCTTTTTTTGATTTTTTTTGCAGGATCCATAATTTTGCTGGAACCACTCTAATTTTTGCTACCACGGTCTTTGAATTTTGCTACCACCGTCTTCGTCTTCATTTTTTTGCTACTACCTTGTTTTTTATGTGTTTTGTTCGATCCATCTTTTTGCTGGAATCACTTCAAAATTTTGTTACCATCGTTTTGTCTTTTGCTTCCACTGTCTTTGATTTGTGCTACCACCTGTCTTTTTGATTTTTTTTGCTGGATCTATAGTATTGTTGGAACCAGCTATTTATTCTGTTGAAACCAGCGATTTTTTTGTTAGAACAACTTCTTTCCAGACGGGGACGAGCATCGGCGGTGAGCCAAGTCGGAGGGGGACTTCAATCTGTCAGCGGGACGGGCACGAGGCACGGCCTTGTGAGTGGACGTCTTTTTTTTCGTGCGGCGAAGGAAAAAAAACGTTGCGGGATCCAATCGAGCGGTTGTGGATGTATGTATCGGGCGGCTGGGGGCCGACCGGCCGAAAGTATTCGGCCGGCGCACCGGCGCCTAGTGGTGGCCATCTGCAATGCGTGTACATCATCCAGTCGGCTAGCACGTGCCCACTTCTTTTCATCACAACGTACGGAGTCCACCGAGTCGACAAACGCGTTCTTCTATGTTTTCCCTGCTTCCATCCATCCATCGTTTTGCATGGAGTCCACCGACTCGACAGACAAAAAAATATATAAAATATACTCGCAAAAAAAAGTGCAAAGAATAAAAATAGGTCTGCTCTCTCTCTCTCTCCCTCTCCCTCCCCGCGTGGCCTCGACAACCCTCCACGCATTCAGAGCCCGCATGACCAGCCAGCAAACCCATCGTCCGTCCACCCGGCGTTCACACACTCCCAAGCTCCGCATTCAAGCCCCCGCTCCGCAGTCCCCGGAGTCGACGGTTCGCCGTGGTGCTGCACGCACGCACGGACGGACGGAATCATCCATCGACCCTCGTCTTCAACTTCAATCGAGATTTCTTTTCCCGGCCATCTACTCCCTCTGTTCCTAATTATAAGTCTTTGTACGGATTGCACTAGATGGACTACATACGGAGCAAAATGAATGAATCTAAACTTAAAATGCATCTATATACACCCGTATGCGGTTTATAGTGAAATCTCTACAAAGACATACATTTAGGAACGGAGGGAGTACATGTTAAACCAACCAACCAACAACTGAAGCTAGCTAGACGTAGACGTAGAACTCAGATCCATCTTGACAAAACTAACCTCCTTATTACTCAACTTCCCTTGTGCGCACCCCGGCACGCGGCGCTGATCGGAGGTCGCCATGCCATCGCCACCAGCCGAAGCACATCAAGTTGTTGCTGTTCACCGGTGATCGATGTCCCGCGCACACCAAAACCTCTCTCGAGAGGCCACCTTCTCTCTCGTCCGCCGCCATGCTTCCACGTCCGACACCAGCGCCACCCGAACATGGCCCTTTGCCTCAGGTAACGCGCACCCTCACAGTGACCCATCGACCCTGCTTTATCGTCATTGGATCTGAGTGAACGATTGGGAATGGCTAGAGAGGGGGACCGATCGGTGTGACGTGATGATTGACCAATCAACATTCAATGGCTGAATCATTGAAATATCTCTGTTCGGCGTGATGGTAGCCCATTGATGACTGGGTCCTAGTTAAAAGAACCGTTTCAACATTTTTTTGTTTCATATATTTGTACTAAACTCGTTTCAAGAATTTTTTTGGGCGATATTACGTGAATAAACTTAAGCCAACGTTGGTCGTTGGGTTTTACAGGAGAGAGCAGCAGTGAGCGTGATCCACGTGACATATGATATTTGCGGTCTGATCAAGGAGGGAAGAAAAAGAATGGATGGCTGCTAGCGATCAATCGAGAACCATGGGAGCAGTTCCCGTACAACCACTCGTGTTTTCCCCTGCAAAAAAAAACCACTCATGCTTTTGTGTGCTGAATATTTTGTGATGCTTCCGCCTCTCGGTCTTGCCGCCGCTTATTCCCGCTACTATTTTTTTTCAAAGAGATGCCAACGCCCGAGGTTCAAACAAACCGAAGATTGATGCGGGAAAGGAGGCCAAAAAATGCCCAAGTCCCAAACCAAACCAAATATTAAAGTCCACGAACCAACCAACCAGCTTCTCCTCCTCTCCCAACGATTGGATTGGATTCCCCAACCAACCAGCCGCCTCCGAGCTCCACCGCCGTCTCCCCCAACTCCGGCCTCCCACTCCACTGCCGGCACCCCCTCCCTCTGGATGCAGATCCACTCGACCTCCTCCTCCCCTCCCCGGTTCCTCGCCAATCCCACCACCGCAAAAAAATGATGGGTGTAAGGTTTATGTCGGACACAAATTGATGTTGAAACACTAGAATATATGCCTCCGTTGCAAAGAACGAGCAATTAGCTAGTATAATAACATCATAGTATCAAGAGGGTCCATCAATATCAATCAATATCAATATCAATCAATATCAATATCAATTAGCTAGAATATATGCCTCCGTTGCCTCTTGTACTACCCATATCATCAATATCAATCAAGCAGGAGTAGGGTTTTACCTCCATCGAGAGGGCCCGAACCTGGGTAAAAACATCGTGTCCCTTGTCTCCTGTTACCATCCGCCTAGACGCACAGTTCGGGACCCCCTACCCGAGATCCGCCGGTTTTGACACCGACAGAAGGAGATGTGATCGAAGAAGAACGAGTTCTTTGCAGAGTTGGGCACTGGTGCTTGAATTTGGGCTGGTAATTGGAAGGATGTGTTTTTGAAAAACCTGCATGAAATCTAACATTGTATTTTTGTCTCCCAACAGAAACAGGATGAGGGCCCCAAACAGCAGAAAAGACAAGCTCTAGAGGAGCTTTAGACTCACTAGTTGATAGATGGTTTGGTAATTGATGGCTCTTGGCCATTTAACCAAATGATGAACTTGTACACTAGACACTTGAAGACTATTATTTTGAAGAATTTGTTGGACCACCGGAAGTGAGGGGTGCCCTTGACTCTTACGGCGCCGAGAGGTTGATGGTTTTACCACACCAAGCACTTGTTGTCCAGGAAAATCCTGCTGGCCAGCAATGGGGAACAAGCCCCACCTACTCCTGGCGTGAAGAACTATTCTCCGAGTGGCATGAACCTTACCAGAAAAGAATTCAGGTAAACTTTAAGATATACATGATTAGCTTTGTTAAGTTGGTATGCGAAAAGGAGACTATTAGTGGCACGAGGAGCATGGAAAATATTGTTTTTTAATTGTAAAGAACCATGCGTTGTTGAAAGAACCATACGACCAACATGTGCAATATGCCAATATCCACATGCCGGTGTAGCGATCTTGAACTACCAAAGCTTTCTCCAATTCTCCGGGATGTAATTTGTAATGTATGGATTCGAGAGGTGGACGTTTAAGGAGCATGGTTGTGGGCAAGGGCAAATAGGAAGTGATTGGTCACTATCGGCGGACACGTCCAGATGTGTCCGCAAACGTATAGGGGGCCACATTTCACAATCGTGGTTCATAAAGAGTTTAGGATCGCAATGCGTTGTACGCAAGTAACAATATGTATGGTTCACATAGAAAACACGAGGAGTAAACAAATAAAACTATACGCCGAATGAAATAGTCATGGTATCTAATATATTGTACGGTTCACACATGCATGCATGTGAGAAAGAAAAATTCCACCGTGTAATGGATATAATCTAAGAGTACGAGTTATGCATGCATGTGTGAATAAGATCGCCAGATAAGTTTGCTGAGAGTTTTGTACAATCATGAAATACGATGGAACCGTGGATAAAGTGAAAAGCCCCAGAACTAAAAGAGAATGAAATTTCAATCCTGAACTACATTAGAGCAACCGCTCTAATCGATCTATACGAACATCCATGCATGTAAGATTGGTCGAGCATTGTCACTAGTCATTCTTAAGCATAGCTTAGCTTCTCCTCATGCCAGTCCACCACCTGAACACGTCGCGTTCCTCTTCCTTGATCTGCTCCGGCGACGGCTTCAGATCCTGATCAAGGCCCTCGTCCATGAGGCGTAGATACATGTGCTTGAACATCGCGGGGTTGCGGGCGAAGCACTTGCGCAGCGCTGCCGTGGCCTTGACGCAGGCCTTGGCGTTGACAACGCGGTCGGCAACGTCACCTCGCTCCTGTATGAACTCCTTGGGTGGATTGGGGTGGCACTTGCTCATCGCCATGGCGAAGTCCTCGCCGCACCCGCCATTAATCACGTGATGCACGACGACCCTCTGGTCGCTCATGACGGCGACCCCCGCCATTACCTGCCTGTGGTATGATGACATCCGCTGCCTTGGGTATGATAACTTCCGCCGAATCTTCGGCTATTGCTTGGACTATTGTACGCCAGATCCCCATGGCGCGTGTGAGGGTTTCGACGGGGAGATCAATCGAACGATCGCCGCGTTGTTATGATATAAGTTTGGCTATTGTACGGCCTTGGATGGAGCACGTGTGTTGATATTCCAAATCCATGACGAGACGTATCAACTTGGATCGCATATGCATGGGACGTACGTTGCAACCTCCATACCGTACGTTGCTTGCCCTTTCTTTCGGGTCAAGAAAAAACTTGCCTTTAATATAAAAAAACTCACCTTTTCTTTCGGATCTAGAGTACTCGTATATCCTTCAGAGGTACGTACATGTCGTAACAGGTATAGACAAATATATACGCCGTATATAAAGGGTTCGGAGTGTTAGACTAATTCTATGTATCAAAGCAAAAAAAAAAAAAAAGACTAATTCTATGTATAGCATGTCCACCGTTGTATTTCCTAGATTATAGGATCTGAAACCGAATGCCCTGGCCTGCGTGCCGACTCTTATGGGCCTCCCTTGCTAGCTTGAGCTTACGGAACTTTTTTTTAGAACAGACCTTACGCAGAGCTCCATTGCAGTCGGACGCGGTCCATTGCAACCCCCGGCGTGCTCCATTGAAACGCAGCCTACGATGGCGGATCTGCGACGCAGGACGACCGCGTCTGTTGCACCGGCGTGTTGTACTGCAGCTCTGCCCATCCTCCGAGATCTGCGTGAAAGCAACCCTTGCCGCCGACAAGAACCACCGGTTGCAGCACTCCTCTTCCGGAGCACCAGCGGCGTGCACCGACGTGCTCACAAAACCACCGCAGGGCAACACCGGTCGTGGTGGAGAGTCGGTATTGCGCGGCAAAGCTCAGTTGTCGTGCAGTGTAAAGATTGGAGAAGCGTTGAACCCTTGGGTCTCGGGCCCCTGTATATATTGAGTAGTTGTAGTGGCTTACAAGTTTGGGAGATCGCTAGGATTCCTCTAGAAGTCGTACAGGCGGGGAGAGAAGATTACATCGAGAGGAAGAGTCGGACAGAAGAAGAGATAGAGGAGTTTGAGAGATACACGCACATAACTCCATCTAACTATCTACTCCCTCCGTTCCAAAATAGATGACCCAACTTTGTACTAACTTTAGTACAAAGTTGGGTCATCTATTTTGGAACGGAGGGAGTAACATGCAGCTCTCTCTCTCTCTCTCTCCTGCTTGCAGAAATGACAGAGATCCTCCATGGATTCCTGCTATGGGGAAGGGGTGGGCAATACAGCTCAAGCAGGCTGGAATCGGAGGGACACGGCTAGCGGCGGTGGAGAATGGAGAGAAAGAAAGAGCAGAGGGGATTAGATTGGGAGGAAGAGGAAAGTGGGAACGAGAGGATTTAGAAGAGATAAGGGAGGGGGAGCCTAGCGTGAGCCCGGACACGTGTCGTGCGCCAGAGGAGGTTTACGAAGCGGAGAAATCAGCCGGTTTAGAAATAACGTTTTCCATATATAAAGGATTCGGAGGCGTACTTGCTAGCTTGACCTTACGCGGAACTAGGGCGAGACGGCCGTAACGCGCGGTGCCTGCAGCTTCCTACACGTCTGCCTATATTACGTCACCAGAAGCAGCCCATGTATGTGCGGCGTCAAGAAGAAGCAATCAGAGGGCTGGCTGCAGGCCGCGACGTGACGCACACCGTAGCAAACTATGTTACGGCCTAGGCCGGTACCGCCCACGGAGACAAACCAAAGGCCCAGGTGTAGGAGCCGACCATGAGACGGAATTTCTCAAGTGCGTATAACTAGAAAGAAAGTAAAGACGGAATTTCTCGCGTAAAAGAATCAAAGGCAGGCGGCACCGTGCTAAGCTTCTAAAGTCTTAAGTCGCATACATTCACGCAAGCGCACACGCTATGTGTATGTAGCAATCCATGTGTTATTAGTATTCTAGAAGACATCATAGGGATCACCTTATATGTTGGTCTTTAGCAGCCAACCTTAGCGAGGTGGTACTAAAACCTGCCAGGATTCTAGTGCAGTGAACAGCTCGTTGCTCACACCCCCATTCCGGAGTTGTTGGGCTCCTATTGTGTTGGACGGGGGCAGGTGTAGCCCACACCATGCATGGCCCATCCTTAACAAAGGAACTACTTACGCATGGATTTTCTGAATGCTCTTATCGTGTACCATGGGATGACAAGCATACACGCATTTCCGTGCTTGCATGCACACACTTGGGCAAGCGACAAACCTAAAAACACAAATATATAACCTATTTCTAACAAGTCCCACTTACCAAAAATATATTTTTCATCTCCCCTCCACAGCTGGTTTGTTTAAGTACATCTTGTCCTGCCCTACTTTGTTTAAGCACCCAACAGCTTGGCCTTACGTCCGGGCAACTCTCTTGGTCTCTCCGTTGCACCCTACAACGAGTGAAAGATGGTTGTCGTAGTTGTCCGGATGGCTACCCGCAACCACCGCTAAGGTCACCTCGTCTTCGTATTGTGCGACACCGACCATGCGTCCTGGCCGTTGATCGGGTTGTTATGGCTCATGCTAGCAATCCTCGATCTCCTCCGGCTAGTGTACAAGCGGCACTGATCGGAGGTCGCCATGCCATCGCCACCAGCCGAAGCACATCAAGTTCTTGCTGTTCACCGGTGATCGATGCCCCGCGCACACCAAAACCTTTCTCGAGACGCCACCTTCTCTCTCGTCCGCCGCCATGCTTCCGCGTCCGACATCAGCGCCATCCGAACATGGCCTTTCGCCTCAGGCAACGCACACCCTCACAGTGACCCATCGACTCTGCTTTATCGTCATTGGATCTGGGTGAACGATTGGGAATGGCTAGAGAGGGGGACCGATCGGTGTGAGGTGATGATTGACCAATCAACATTCAATGGCCGAATCATTGAAATATCTCTGTTCGGCGTGATGGTAACCCATTGATGACTGGGTCCCATGTGAAGGAAAAGAAATAATGGTTGCAGTTAAAAGAACCGTTTCAACATTTTTTTTGTTTCATATATTTGTACTAAACTCGTTTCAAGAATTCTTTGGGCGATATTACGTGAATAAACTTAAGCCAGCGTTGGTCGTTGGGTTTTATAGGAGAGAGTAGCAGTGAGCGTGATCCACGTGACATATGATATTTTCCGTCTGATCAAGGAGGGAAGAAAAAGAATGGATGGCTGGTAGCGATCGAGCGAGAACCATGGGAGCAGTTCCCCTACAACCACTTGTGTTTTTCCCCTGCAAAAAGAAGCACTCGTGCTTTTGTGTGCTGAAAATTTGTGATGCTTCCGCCTCTTTGTCTTGCCGCCGCTTATTCCCGGTACTATTGTTTTTCAAAGAGATGCCCACGCCCGAGGTTCAAACAAACCGAAGATTGATGCGGGAAAGGAAGCCAAAAAATGCCCAAGTCCGAAACCAAACCAAATATTAAAGTCCTCGAACCAACCAACCAGCTTCTCCTCCACTCCCCACGATTGGATTGGATTCCCCAACCAAGCAGACGCCTCCGAGCTCCTCCGCTGTCTCCCCAAACTCCGGCCTCCCACTCCACTGCCGGCACCCCCTCCCTCTGGATGCAGATCCACTCGACCTCCTCCTCCCCTCCCCGGTTCCTCGCCAATTCTGCGACCGCAAAAATATGATGGGTGTAAGGTTTATGTCGGACACAAATTGATGTTGAAACACTAGAATATATGCCTCCGTTGCAAAGAAATAGCAATTAGCTAGTATAATAACATCATAGTATCATATACTCCCTCCATCCCAAAATAAGTGTCTCAACTTTGTACTAACTCTAGTACAAATTTGTACTAAGCTCAAGACACTTATTTTGGGATGGAGGGAGTATGAGGTTCAGATTCTCACTTCATTTGTTGATATATAGAATCACAATATAGAATTCTAAGTAGCTAAGATTTTTTCTTATTGACGTCTCACATCATTGATTGCAGTGACATATCATCTTTTACTTGTTGGAACCGCTCTCTCTCTCTTTGATGGATGGAGCACTTTTTCTGGCGACCAACGCCCCGGCGACGAATGCCCCGGCGCCCAAACGCCTCCTTTATATTCAGCACACAGGCTACATCACGGCTCATTCCAGCGCGACTACAAGCAGTACATGAGGGGGCTTTTCGTAACCAGACTAGCTCCGGCGCACACACACAAGCCGGCCACACAACTCCATGCACGCACGTCCAGCACTAATCTTCAGCTTCTGGTCATGCCAGTCCACCACCTGAACCCGTCGCGTTCTTCTTCCTTTACCTGCTCGGGCGACGGCTTGAGATCCTGATCGAGGCACTCGTCCATGACGCGGAGGTACATGTGCTTGAACATGGCCGGATTGCGGGCGAAGCACCTGCGCAGCGCCGCCGTGGCCTTGACGCAGGCCTCGGCGTCGACGGCGTGCTCTCCCCGCTGCAGCACGATCGACGTCGGGGGATTCGGGTGGCACTCGCCCATCGCCTTGGCGAAGTCGTCGAAGCACCAGCCGTTGGTCACGTGATGCACGACGGCCTTCTCGTCGCTGACGGCGGCGCTCCTTGGTAGTACAAGCGGAGTCATACGGTACGCTGTTTCTTGGGCTGTTTTATGGAAGAGCGATTCGAGCAATGACTTCCACATCCCCATGGCCTTAGCTAAGCTTAATCGATCGGTCGCTATGTCGCTTTAAATAGCTACCGAGGATCGGCCTCGGTTTGATGATACGCCAAATCTGTCACCGTACGTACCAGCTTCGATCACGCACAGTCAAATAATAAGGCTATCCATGCATGCATGGCACGTTACGTAAGTATACGTTGCAACCTGCATCGATCTCATGACTTCCTTCTTTGTTTCCCTATCTCATACACCAAGTAACTTTTGCTAGGCTATATCTACGGGCAGATTAAAAAGAAAATTATAGGCCAGAAGATGGGCTAGCTAACCATATGCATTAAACCAGATTAAAAAAAAGGGCCATGCTACGCGTCGGCCAGGGATCTTTCTAAAAGATCTGCTGGGCTACGAGCCGTCAAATCTAACTTAATCTTGCGATCAAGCGTTGTCATCACTTTTGCAACAGAAATCGTGTTGCGAGAACCCTCTAGTAACACAAGTCTCGTTGCAAAAATATTTGAAACAAATGTTGTGCTGCATTTTTTTTACAACAGAGGTCTTTTTGCTGAAAATATTTAAGTTTTTTTTGGCAACATAAGTCTTGTTATAGAATATTTTTAAGAATATTTTTTTGCAATTTTTTTTGCAACAGATGCCTTGTTGCAGAAAGTAACCGTGGTGCATTGCTTAAATATAGATTTGTTATGCTAAATATTTATATTCTTTTCTATAAATTTGGTCAAACGTTACAAAGTTTGACTTTAGTCAACTCTAATATGCAGAGTAAATAAAAACGGAGGAAGTATATAGTTGAAGCATCCACGTATATAGCTGATTTGGTTTGTCCCTCGTAAGTTTGGAATGCAAGGTGTTCCGGTTAAAAAGAAGTACCTGTATTAATCAAGCCTAGCTAGGTAGCTTTCCTCATGCATTCTCCGGCGAGGGCTTCTTGAAGCCCTCTTCGATCTGTTGAAGCTAGCTCCGGCGGGCCTTGTCCTCTCCTCTCTAGCAGGGCCTAGTCGGGCACCGGCTCTTGATCTGTTGATCAAGATCACCGGCGACAATATTGCAAGTAGAAACTCAACGACAGTAAAGAAAGAGACCTTAACATCGAAACAAATAGCCAAGGTCTCCCCGCCATTAATCAATCTAATATGTATAGCACAAGCATGCATGCATTGCTAGGACTAGGATTACAAGTATGAATTAATCAAGCGTAGCTAGCTAGCTTCTCCTCCTGCCATTGGCTCCGGCTCCGTCTTCTTGAAGCCCTTCTCGAGGCTGAGGTCCTTGCGGGCGAGGTGGTCCATTCGGGCGACGAACTGGTGGTCGAACCACTCGTTGTTGCAGCCCGCGACGCACTTGCGCAGCGCCGCCTCCGCCCTCGCGCACGCCTCTCTGTCCACGACGCGCTCGGCAGGGCCGGCGTCGGCCCGGCGCCCCTCGATCTCCCAGGGGTAGCACTCCCTCATCGCGGCAATGAACTGGTCTCCGCAGCCGCCTTTGTCCGCATGGTCTATGACCTCAAAGACTTCGCCAAGGAACTTTAGGGAGGACTCGACGGCCCCCATGTCCGCGGCCGACCGGCGGTCTACTAGGGTTTCTCTTTTTTTGAGGGGGTGCAGTCTGCTAGGGTTAACCAACGTGCGTACGTTTTTTTTTGCGGGGAACTTCAGAGAGCTTTATTCAACAAAAGCATTCGCTGAGCAGTCAGCCAGAAGGTTGCTGATCAGGAAGCTAGGGGTAGTATCTAACCAGCTATCAGTCACATTAAGCGTAGTACCACGCTTAGCACACAGATGTGCAGGACTGTTTGCTGATCTTATTACATGTTGAATATTGAAAGAAATAAAACTAAGAGCTAGCTCTCCAATTTCAGAGAAGATAGGTGCTATCACCGACCGGTCGATGTAGCGAGAGTTCCAGAGGTGAACTGCCTCTAGACAGTCGGTCTCCATGATCACATGTGTGTAGCCTCGTAGTGTTGCGAATCTCACTCCTTCCTTAAGCGCAAGAGCCTCCGCAATGAGGGGGTCCGTGACACCTGAAGACGGCTTGCACCATGCACCCTTGAATCCCGATGAGGAGCGTGCAACACCCCCTAGCCCTGCATTCCCGTAGTCGAGATGAACAGCGGCATCTGTGTTGATCTTTATGTATGGGTCATCAGGGGGTTGCCAGCCATACCCCGGCAGTGGTGAAGCAAGCTGCACGGGTATATCCAGAATGGCGAGATCCTCTCTTATTTTCCTTACTGAAGAAGCTGGATCCCACCCTTCTCTATCATGCGTCAATCGGTTGCGAGACATCCATATTGCCCACATCACAGTGACGAAAATTGGCCGATCTTTATCAGAGAACCGGGGTTCGCAAAGGATATCCTTTGTCCAAGTATGAGGATGGAGACGTGGCAAGTGAACTTCAAAAACAAGTCTGGCCTCCTCCCAGAACCGGCGCGCATGCGTACAATACAGCAACGCGTGTTCAAAATCCTCGTCCATAGCCATGCAAATCTTGCATGTGCTTGTTTCTCTTATGTGGCGATATCTTAGGGTGCATTCATCAGGAATGATGCCCCTCAACACCCGCCACCAGAACACTCTGACTTTTGGGACTACTTTGAGTTTCCATAATGCATCCCACATCTGTTTTTGATCCACTGAAGTGCCGGTAATCTGCCCCTCATCTAGAGCCAAACGCTCTTTTTGATTCACGAGAGCTCGATACGCCGATTTAACAGAGTAAATGCCTGATTTCTCATGTGCCCAAGCAAGAATATCTTCGCCGCCTCCCTGTCGCAATGGTATGTTAAAGAATGGCAGCGGCATCAGGTGCAATAAAAATCCCTCGCACCAACTCCTGACGCCATGTCCAGTTAGTTGTATCAATCAGCTCGTTAACGGTCTGAATCACTGTGTTTGCTGGACGCAGCAGTGGAGTCATTGAGACAGTGGAGGGAATCCACTTGCCTTACCATACAGAGATGGAGGTACCGGATCCAACTCGCTTCAGCAGCCCGGTTTGTAAAACTTCCCGGCCAGCTATAATCGCTCTCCAGGTAGCTGAGGATGATTTAGGGACTGTTGCATGAAGGAAATCTGAGTCTGGAAAATATCTTCCTTTCATAACCTTGGCGCACAGGGAGTTAGGGTTCATCATAAAACGCCATCCATGCTTCCCCAACAGCGCGAAGTTAAAGAGCCGAAAGTCACGGAATCCCATTCCGCCTTTGCACTTTGGTGTGGCAAGTTTATCCCAAGCGATCCAATGTAAGGAATTCCTATCAATAGAGCTGCCCCACCAAAATTTTGCCATGCTCGAGGTGAGACTTTTGCACACCTTTTTCGTAAGCAGAAAACAACTCATGCTAAACGTCGGGATGGCCTGAACAATGGATTTTAAAAGCGTCTCTCTGCCGGCGCAAGCAAATAGCCTCTCTGCCCAACCTTGCATGCTGTCTCGTGCCCGATCAACTAGATATTCAAAGGTTCCACTATTTATCTTGCCAACGGCAGTGGGTAGGCCGAGGTAGCGTACTGAGAAAGCTTCGACTTGTACTCCAAGAAGTTGCTTCAAAGTTTGTCTAAGGGTCGTCGGCGTGTTTGGGCTGAAGAATATAGAGCTCTTGCTCCTGTTGACACACTGTCCAGAAGCATCCCCATATATTGCAAGAATATCATTCAGCCTAGCCGCGCTTTCCTCATTCGCCTTGATGAAGATGAGGCTATCATCAGCGAATAGTAGGTGATTCACCCATTGTGATCTGAAGTTCACTCGGATACCCCTGTCCACAAAGTCCCCGTAGTGCTTCAGAAGTGAGGTAAAACCTTCGGCGCAAAGCAAGAACAAATAAGGGGAGATTGGACACCCTTGCCGAAGCCCTCTGGATGGGTTGAAATAAGGCTGAAGCTCTCCATTCACACGGACAGAGAACCGAACAGATGTGACGCACTTCATGATCAGCCTGACCAGATTAGCATTGAACCCCAGCTTCAAGAGTATGGCTTCCAGAAAGTGCCATTCGACTCTAAGATAAGCCTTCATCATGTCAAGTTTGATCGCACAAGTGTAGTTCCTCCCTTTCTTCCGTCTCTTCATCGTGTGAACACTTTCAAAGGCAACAAGAACATTATCTGTGATCAGACGACCAGGGACGAAAGCACTTTGTTCCTCACTGATAATATCGTCCATGCACACTCGCAACCGGTTAGCTATAACCTTTACTGCCAGTTTTTATAACACTGGACAAAGAGCAATTGGCCGCGGTCAATCGAACGTTGTGCTAAAGACGTGCCGCCAGCTAGACGTCTATGTACACATACATATGTCTGTGCGATAGACTTTCCGCCCAAGGAATGGTCGGCATTGATTAATTAGTTTTCTGTTTGAGGGAAAGCTTTGCCATACGTGTCAATCCTTTCGTTACCTACAGTGCATGTCGTTTTAGAAACAACTTTCATAACAACTGCCTTCATATCCTGCCCAAAATTTATAAAATTAATTTCTAACCAAAATATCTTTCACAATAATTTTTTTCTCATCGACCCAAACTTAATATTTTGAGTCCGTATTGTGGCCTAAAGTTTTTTTTAGCATGATAGTACCTGTCTCATTTATATCATAAATATCCTAGTACAAGCCACGTACCGACCTAACAAAATTGAAAAGATAGTACAATGTTAGCCTTTACACAAAGAAATACCAACCAAGATATAATATTACAAACAAGATTGAAGAATCCTCTGACCTTGACACCAACGTCCGTCACCCACCTCTGGCACCACTACACAAGCCACCAAAGAAAAAAAAACGGATAAACTTGACACCCGTGCTTGAGGCGGCTCCATCGCTGATTTGCAACTTTGTGGACCTCCTAGGTGGCTACCTCAAGGAGAAACCATTACCGTTGAATGAATTAGACCGGAGCAAAGACATGGACATGCCATTAAATTGTAGGTCTGGCACCCCCACACGACTAGGTCGTCAGAGGAGAAAACCATACATGTCACCCATGAACCACGAACTTAGCACACGATTCACCATCTTTCAGATACCGCTGATGTAGACCACAGTCTACATCCGCTCCTGGACTACCTCCCAAGCTCCACGCAGGCGCTAGAGTAAACGTCGCAGCAACGACGGAGCCCGAGGACACATGTCAACTATGAGGATGTCGTCGCTGCCAGACTATCCTTGCTTGAACAGGCTAGTTTCCAAATTCATCCCCAACCATAAGACTAATCGCCTTGTCGGTGAAGGTTGTAAAAATTCTTTATTCACAGCTGCCATTGCTGCCGCCGAAGCCACGACGATGAACAGCCAAAAAACCTCAAGTGTGGATTCACACGTGAGGATCCACACGTGTGGATTCGGCGACCCGCCTCACCACGGATGACCGAGGTTGTCGGCGGTGGGGAACCGCACGAGGGCAGAAGCGACTCTCCTTTTCATTCTTTGGGGGAGAGAAAAGCGAACTTTTATTGTGACTTTAAGGTGCTGGGGTTTGGCTGCACGCATTCTACGATGTCATGTATTTGAAACTATAGGCAATACACCATATAGTTGGAGCAAGACACAAAAATATACAATTTCCTGAAAATATGCTTTGTTTTATGGAAAGGTGTTCACACTACCAGCCCCTACCGGTTGCCTCCGTGTGCGAACGGGAGGGAAAACCTCGTCGGCCGTTGCGGCGCTGGCCTCTGTCCCGTTGCCGTGGCACGGCGCCGCATTGCTCCACGGGGCCTGCGCCGTTTCAGTGCACGCGCCTTCGCCGTCCATGATGCTCCATAGCTCCGGCACAATGTCGATCTCCGGCAGGTCGAGCAGCGCGTCGTCGTCCACCGCGCACGGCGGGGACGCGGACGAGCAGGTCGAGGTCGGCGCCGACGAGATGACCGGGCAGTGCGTGTTGGTGACGGTGTCCAGCAGCATGTCCAGGTCGAAGCCGAGGTCGAGCATGGGGATCTCGATCTTGTCCAGCTCAAATTCCAACTCGTTGCTGGTGTTGCTCTGTTCGCCGGACTCGCCGCTGGAGCAGTTGGTCGTCGTCGTCCTTGTCGTGGTGGTGGAAGAGGATTGAGACGGAGACGGCGCCGGCACGTCGACGCAGGTGGTTTTCTTCTTGCCCTTGGCCCCGCCCTTCTTCTGCTCGCCGGCGCTGGCCGCCACCCGCTTCTTGAGGTGCGTGTTCCAGACGTTCTTGATCTCGTTGTCGGTCCTCCCCGGCAGGCACGCCGCGATCTTGGACCACCTGAACACAAGTCCGACAGCAATCGTTAGCCCACTGCAGTTGATGATTACACATGTATGGAGCTTTCTTGAGGGTGCTGCAAGAGGCAAGTGATGAACGTACTTGTTGCCGAGCATGTTGTGCAGCTTGATGAGGGTCTCCTCCTCCTCGACGGTGAAGTTGCCGCGCTTGAGGTCCGGCCGGAGGTAGTTGATCCACCGGAGCCGGCAGCTCTTGCTACACCGGAGCAAACCTGTCCCAAACATAGTGAGTAATGAAATTGTCCCGTGCTGAATTATATCTCAATGAGAGCTTGATGAGAGCTTTTATATTAGAGAAGATATGTCTATGTTTCAATGGGAAAAAATTCGACCTTACATGAAGCCACCTAGTGAGTAATGAGATTGCCATGGTATTGTACCATAGTGGCAACTTTGCTACGGACACAACGGCAATTTGGGCATTCATTTATCGTCGGGTTGCAACTTTAGGATCCAAAATAGTTTGTCTGAAGATACCCAGGGGATATCTACTCTCTCTGTAAAGAAATATAAGAGCGTTTAAGTAGTGATCTAAACGCTCTTGTATATCTATACAGAGGGAGTAGTTGGGAAGACCTCGATGTTAAACACAATCTACGAAAACGAATCGTGAATCAGGCAGATGGTTTTGTTTGCAAACAAAATGCCCTCTTGCTATTTTTTCTATGGGTCTATCTAGGGCACATCTACGCGTGCATTAGCAAAAATGTCTTATCTACCAAACAGATGCATGCAGTGGAAAGGCCACAAGTACGTTGTGTCTTACGTCTAGTGACTGAACGTTCCCTCTATATACTGAACATAATCTTCTATTAGTAAGAAGAAAAGTGTTAAACAGTTAAAGAAAGAAAACTCAAAATTAAGAAAAATTCAGTGTATGATATCCAATTTTACATTTTTAGCCGTCCTAAAATACAATGCCTACTAGATTATCCAGAGGGAATAGTATCTGTCATGCGTGCAGCCAAGCACGCAAAACAAAACCCTAACGTTTAATTGTGCTGTTCTAGGGGTATTTGTATAAGATCTATCACAGTCACTTGCGATGGATATGCATACCGAAGGGTTTGATGAACCGATGTTCTGACCGAAAGATTTTGCACTAGTAGTCGGGGAACAGGAACGAAGTGAGAACAATGGACTGAGCATGTTTTGACCGAACGATTTTGTACTAGTTGTCGGGAACACGAACGAAGTGAGAACAAAGAACTAAGCATGTTGTGACCGGATGATTTTGTACTAGTTGTTACGGAAGGCGGATGAAGTGAGAACAATGAATATTGTGCACACATATAGGGGAACTCCAGAACTAAAAGAGAAAGATTAGTCAACACAGACATAACTTTTGCCTATTATATCCAGTATACTAACTTCGTCGAATATAAACAATCTAATCAGTTTATTCGAGGATAGGGCATGCATAGCATAGCATAGCTTAGCTTATCCTCATGCCGGTCCACCACCTGAATATGGCTTGTTCATCTCTGCAAATATCGTGCGGCAACGGCTTCTTTTCCTGGTCGAGGACCATGTTTATGCGCCGGTGGTGCTTGAACACCGCGGGGTTGCCGGTAGGGGCGGGCGTTCGGTTCCCCCGAACCGTTCGGTTCGGTGTTTCGGTGTTTTTTGATTTTCGATTCTAAGAAAATAAGGACCGATCGGTCTGTACCAATTAACATAACCGAGAGTTCGGTCTCTGGATCGTTCGGTTCGGTCCTCGGGTCTGCACCGAAAAGACCTGCTACTGGAAAGATGGGGCGCTGGGCTAGGCTAGAATGGTCGGATATAATATACTCCCTCCGTCCCAAAATTCTTGTCTTAGATTTGTCTAAATACGGATGTATCAAATCACGTTTTAGTATTAGATACATCCGTATCTAGACAAATTAAGACAAGAATTTTAGGACGGAGGGAGTATTATATAGCTGCTAATGCTAGATGAATTGGCACAGAGCACACAACTTCCTCTCACGAAAAAAACTTCAGGCAGAAAGCAACCCTTGATTCACACAAGAACAGTGCACCTGACAACAAGGATCAAATCACGAACTTTGATCTGGATGGAATCAAGAATATGACAGAGTAAAAATCAACTACTGTACTTACTTTGCAGGAAAGCATCAGTATTCTTGTTGTGCGGAAATTGACCTGCCGCCGCCGGTGTGGTGGACAAAGGACAGGGATCTGGGCGGACGGCCGGCACAGCAAGGAATCGGACCTCATATAGGCTGCTCGGGAGACAGAAATCAAGCGGCCATGAAACGTACAGATTACGGACGCGAGACTTGCGGTCTTGGGGAGGGAAAGGGTCGATCTCTGCCGCGATTTTGGGAGGAGGAGATTTGGGATGAGCGACGTTTTGGGAAGAGGGCAGGAGGAGGCGCTAGTTACCTACTACCTCTCTCTCAGTTTACAGGGCGTGTGCATACCCCTAGGTCGTCAATTTGATCAATCTAATACAAGTCATATATTACAAAAAATATACCAACATAAACTTTGGAATTTCTACTTTCAAAAGGTATAATTTTTATGTTATATAGTTTATATTAGGGTGATAAAATTGATAACCTAGATATACGCGTAAGACTTGTAAACTGAGACGGAGGTAGTAGTTTTATGGGTGTGCGAGTGCGACCGTGCGGGGCTGCGGTTGTGCGGCAGCTGGCAGGATAGGAATTAGGTGTAGGGCGTCGGTGCTTCGGTCAGTTCGGTGGACCGAGGGTACAGACCGAATTCACCAAACTTAATTCGGTTTTCTAGAATTGCTAACCGAGCTTTGTACCGAAGGTTTCGGTTTCTGTCACTTCGGCTTCGGTCCAGGTTAAATCGGTTCGGTAAATTGGTTTTCGGGTTATATGCCCACCCCTACTCACTCCATCTAAGTCATCTTAGGTTGTGCACTGGTCCTCTGAAACGACCGAAAGGATCGCGTTTTTCCTCTGTCTGTGACTGGCCTGGCGATGGAAAAAGGCTGTGTTCGCTTCCCCCTCCTTTAACTGGAGCAGCCGCGATCTTTGCCTCGCAATTGTGCGCTGTAAGGAGCATAAGCCAAGAAGCTTTTTCTTAAGGACATTGCGTAGGCCCCTCTCTTGGTCTGACAAGATCCGCGAGTCCATCGCTCCATCAAGTCGCGCGATCACCTCCAGCGCGATTGCTATCTGAAGCCTGATGTTTCCGATCCACCTGTCACTCCACCGTTGGAGTGCTTTCGCCGTGGCTCGTAGTTTGTTGTTTAGCACGATGAACGCGTTGCCTTCCGAGCTTACCGATCCCCATGCAGCCTCCACAGTTTCATGAAAGCCTTCTGCCTTTGGCCAAAAGGATTCAAATCTGAAGCGCTTCCCGTATGCAAAGTCTGCGTTGATGTCTAGGAGGAGCGGGCAGTGGTCCGAGACACTTGTAGAAAAGGTGAGCTCCCGATTCTTGCTCTCTATTGCAAAGGGGGCAAAGATCGCAATTTGGCCAAACCCTCTTATCTGATCTATCGGCCGTCCAAATCCTTTCTTGGATTGCTAGCCACTCAAAGAACTTGATTGTAGGCGGAGCCGATCAATATAATTGTGTTGGGCTAAAAGGCATGAACATTATAGCCACCATATCAGTGAAGCCCGTATATTGTAGCCCATTTGAAATGTCTAAAAAGACTTATATTTAGGAACGGAGGGAGTATCGTCGGCAGCTCATGTGCATTGGCGACCATGCAGTACAATATTGTAGCAAGTTTGATTATCCCCAATGAAGGATCCAACTACGCCGTAATTGAAAACGCTCAGCAAAAGTGGCATCAGTATCCCTAAGAGCATCGATAAAGCACTCGTACGCACCTCAATCCTGAGACGTGATGTCGGTGCTTGGACCATGTGTTGGTTGGCGTGAGCTACAAGTCACGACAGCGTTCATGTCGGCGCCGCCGTCGACACCACACGAGGTGGCTGAGCTGAATACATGTGTGCGCGCGAGATAGCTGACGGCGTCCACGAGCGGCGCCGGCCGATCGGCTTCATCCAGATGCTTCCACAGGCGAGGAGGCGGCGGCTGCGGAGAGAGTTGCGGGACCGTCGACCGCGAGTGATCTGGTTCCCATGTGTTTATCTCTTGCGGTGCAAAACCGGGCAAGGGAAACCAACCGAGTCATACCCGTTCCCCTCGACGGTCTCGGACTCCCCTTCCTCTCTACAAATTCCCCACCGGGAGAAACCCTACGTGCCCCAACACTTTTCTTACTCGCCACAAACTCCCGGGAGAAACCCTGCAGCCAAATCGAGCCCACGGGAGGATGGTCGACGACGGCGAGGCGCAGGCCGTGGGTCTGAAGCAGTTGCTACCTGACTACTACCACGGCGATAATGAGTTCATGGGCGACCAAGTCTGCGACGGTGAGACGGAGATGATGCGCTCTACAATTCAGAGGTGGAGTTTCGAGATCCGTCGGCGTGGGAGGAGTCGGATCGGGAATTACACGCCACTAATGTGGCCATCCTGCTCCCACGGCGACAAGGGCCTGGAAGTCGTCCGCTCCATGCTGAAACAGGCGACGGACAAGCCCATCGAGGAGGCCTACCTCGAGGCGTTCCGCCGGCTCCCGGCGGACGCCATGCCGGACCTCGTCGAGTGTGCTTATCTCGGCGGCCACTGCATCGGCATCCTCGACCCCGTCTCCAACATCATCCTCAACACCCTAAATCTGCTCTGTCGCCGCCGTGCCGGCATCTATTCGCCACCCGAGTACCTGATCCCGCCGGCACCTATCAACCCTCATATCCGCAACACCTGGTCAGGGATTGCCTTCGACTCCTATTGTGCCCTCATTGCATTCATGCAGGTTTATTTCCGGTATATCTCCCAAGAGCAGGCCAGGTTCTACATCCACCTCTCTGGCGGTGACTTGCTTGTTGCCATCTGCATTGCTGAGATGGAACTCAGACAGTCCACCACCATCATGCAACAAAACCACATCGCAGTCTGCCACTCCGAACTCTTCCGTGACCGGGCCAAGCTTGCCCTCCGCATCGCAGCAATCAAAGTCAATCATCCGATGCCCGATGATATTTTGTTGCTCTTCCAGGAGCAGCCCACGGAGGCCATGAGATCGTTGCTGCTAACATTGGAGGAAGGGCGCTGCCTCGGCGTCGATGACGTGGAAACCTTCATAAAGGTTTTGCACTACCAACACCTCATGGTTCCCCATGACCTGCACCTCACGTTGCCTCGTGCTCCAAGCAGCGGAACAGACTCCGACTCCTGCCCTCGTTACTGTTTCAACCTCAATGGCCAAGGAAGCAGCATGGCAGCAACACTTACCTTCCAGCACCAGACAACATTCAATCTCTCCAACTTGCGTTCATCCAAGGCTATATTCAGCAAGATCAGATCCTCCATCGACCTCTTCCCGGGGTTCCACATGCACACTCCGATGGAGGTTGCCGATGCAGAGCCCACGTGCCAGCACATTGAGTCAATTAAGATGTCTCTCGTCGACACCATACATGCATTTTATGTCGAATCTCTCGCCAAGCTGCCCAGCTCTCATCCCCAAAGGCTTCTCCGTGGTATACTGGTGGCAGGGCACTGCTATGGCATGTTGGACCCCGTCTCCAACATCATCATCCATGCTGTTTGGTACGATGCCATTAGTCCCCCACCACATGATGGCAGCTATGAAATTCAGCCAGATATCCTTGGTGCCACCACTTTGCGGCGTCTAGAGCTCAGATCACTTGATGGCCTTATTGCTGCTGTTCGTGCTGCTACAGATTTTTCGGAGCACAAGGCTGTGCAGTATCTCCGCGCTATACGATGTGATTTGTCTCACATGTCAGTGATGTGGCAGTCAACAGATAAATGTGCTCGTGTATTTCGTCATGCTAGCAAGGCTGCGAACCACCCGTTGAAAGAGCATCATATATCTAGTCTTGGATTCCTGTTTGAACCTCACACATCATCCATCCTGACCAAGATACTTAGAGATGGAGGAAACCCTCTCTGTGATGCCACCATCACAAAATTACACCTAGTGTGCAAAGACAAATTATCACTGCCATTGTATGGGATTTCTCCAAAAAATATTGGTATGGCAAGGTTTCCGGAGATTACAGCTATGAAGCAGAGGTTGGAACAGAAGCAAATCTTTCTTCGTGGAGAGCTTGACGAACTCCTCCGCCTCTACGCCATTCAACATCCTTGGGTAAGCTGCCTTTCTAATCTTGACCCTTACTAAGTGGAATGTGATCAAGTATGGTATTAGCTAGAAATGGCACAAGAATCATTTTACTTGCAGTTCTAATGCCGTTGACCGTTTGTGTAGGAACCGTTGTATAATCTGGAAATGATCTGCGGTGTGGAGGAACATAGGTCGTATTCTTATTGCTACCATGTTAACTTCCTGGCGGTTCCACAGGGTTCAGCACCACGAGTCCTCTTTTTTGCTCAACTTCGGATGTCAAGATCTCAGAGCGAACAATCTGGTGGTGGTTCGTTTTGCTGCCCGCTTCCTTATTATGATGCCAACAATCCATTTCCTGGTAAGCATATTTATTTTTCTTAATTTTATTTGAATTGCAATATGTGAACTCTTTCTCCTGCCGTCTTAATACGGAAGAATAATTAGCTATTTTTCTGATAGGACGATGCTCAATGTGTGAGGCCAGCATGGGAAAAATAATACACCCTGCTTCTGGTGCTCACATCGGCCCGGTGCACACGGAACCTACAAGTACAGTGGATCATGTATACGCGAATGCTCCAGTGTCAATGAAATGCTATCAGACTGATATGGATGACCTTGTTGAGTCCGAGTTAACCTACTGTACTGAACCATTGGATTACTTTTCTACTCGGTCAGAAGCTACGATGTTGTGATCTCTGTCCTGAAAATTCCTTTTTTCAGAGGAACAGAAACCCAAGAAATTTAGGGAGGTCACTGAATGATAATCTTATAACTTGTATTCCATATAGCCGGACCACCTAATACTAATGATATGCTGCCGTGAATGACAGACCATTTCTGCTATATAATGTGCACATAATCTACATTACCTTTAGTTATTACGATTCAATATACCAAATAATTTTTTCTTTGTTCTGCAATATTGTTTGGTAGGATTAAATCAGTAGGCCGTACAAATGCACCCTAAATTTGCGCACAATCTGAGAAGCATCTTCAAAGGTGCCAGGAGGATACCTATCAGGTTTTGAAAGATCCATTTTACTGCAATTTTTGCAGCCTCGTAACCACTCGCGCACGCTGTGCTTCATTAAGTTATAAATAATGATTTGCTTAAAGAAGATTGCTGCTTTCTTGTGCCGGTATCAGGAAATGGATAAATAGCGATTTATTTGAAGATATATTTCACAACTAGATTATCAGTACCTGTAATAGTACTACCACATGATAGTTGTAGCTGCTCATACAACTTCCACTAGGAGTCTGTTGTTCGCGTTTGCATCCAGTTATTCAAATAGTTGAAGATTTTTACAGACGAACAAAAATGACTTCCCAGATAGGGTGCACTAATGTGATGACCCTTTGATTGCTGAGAACAAATTGGCACAATTGCTTACATGCAGTCACACTATTTGTTCTGATGGTGACTAGTTACCCTTTCATGGGTATTTTATTAATTCTGTTTATTACATGGTCTAATCTTGTACAATACTTCCTCAAAAAAAAAAAATCTTGTACAATACGAAAATAATTACATGAAGAGATCAAATTTCATGTAATACTCGACCTCACACGGTGTGGCAGTTCTCTTGTACTATAAAAGTTACATACATACATCTCAACATGAATCATGAAAAATGATTATCTTATGTCAACATGAATCATAACAAAAGAACTTCAGAATAATCACAGGTTGCTGTGTGGCAGACCATAAGCCAAGTGCGGAAACACGGGTACTCGGCTTACATCTAAATAAGCCAAGTATGAAATGAGAAATGCACGGCAAAAAAAGAAGATCCTCGAATTAATAATAAGCGGAGTGGTTGGAACAAAAGGATCTCGGCTTACCTACGTATCTCCGCATAGCCCAAAAAGGCACTCGCCTTACATCTAGGGCTCGGCAACGGCCATTGCCACGTGACGATCACAACGATTACAAATGGCTCCGTGATGGAGCTATTTATAACCCGAGCACCCCCGATAAACGACACTCGGCTTACACGTTCCCAAAAAATATTCTACAAAAAAATAATTTTTAATGTAGATTCTTTGCGACATTGAAGGAGTGATAGGTGATTGTGTAAGTAAATGGTTAACGTTTGAGTATTGAATATCGGTGTTAAATTTCATGGAGTCGTTACACTCATTAATTTACATAAAAGTGGAAGTTGCTGGTATTAGACTAGTCACAATTGGAGTAACTTAACTAGTAACATCACACATTTCAATACAAGATTGCTTATGTGGCAGCTAATTAATGAGGAGAGAGGGGTTTGTGGTAACTTAGCTAGTTACTGTAACATCACACATTTCAAGGCATAATGAGTCTATAATCTAATAAATGAACTCTTTCACGATACCACTCATATGTTACTACCCACTATGGAGGTAGTAACATAGACTAGTAACATCAGCAAGTTACTACTATATGTTACTCCCCACTGTGAGCAGTCTTAGCGGTGAGGTTAGAGTGTAGGGACATCTTAAAGTGGCACTCGCTTGCGTACTGATCATTGTTAACTCCTCCCAACCTCCCCCGAGGGGCGCGAGGGTTGTGTTTGCTTCGAGATGGGCTACTAGGATTCAATAATAAATATTTGAGTTGTTTATGACTAATGTGAGTATTTGGTCTTCTATGCACTTCGGTACCGTACATTACCCACTCTCACACCCATATTTTACTAGCCTTTCCGTTACCGTACACTACCCACTCTCACATCGAGAATGGTGTATACTTCGCCAGTGCATCCAAACTCCATGGGAGGACTTCCTCTTGTTTTCCTACACATGTCTCCTCAAAAAAGCCAACAAACCTACCTATTATGTATTTTTATAGCTTTTCCTACATATATTGTCATGCAATTTCCATTGTTACTTTACATTACATTACTTGAGTTTCATTATCATATAGCGGGCATGATATTTTCATGGTCTGTCCATTTTTTGATGTCTTTACTATGCTATATCATTGCATAACCTGGTACACTGCTAGACATTCATTTGTGGTCATTATATTTTCTAAGTTATAAGTAAATAAAAGTTTGATGTATTCTAGGTGTCACATGTTTCACCGTTTGATTTTTAAACTATTATTCTAAAAAAATAATTATTATGTAGTAACAGTAATATTTCTTGAATAAGTAGTTTGACCATAGTTTGACCACAGTTTGACCAGATTTGACCATAGTTTGACCAAAAGTCAAAAAAACTAAAACAATTATTTATTAACACTAATATTTCTTGAATAAGTAGTTTGATCATAGTTTGACAACAATTTGACCAGATTTAACGAAAATTTAAAAAAAACTGAAATTTGAGCATATCTTTTTTTCTTTTAGAATTTGAGGATTCTAAAAATTCCCAAACAGGCCTACGGATTTTCGTTCTGACTTTTTTGATATATTATACGGTTTTTTCGACATCGTATGCAAAAGATATGGCCGTTTTACTTTTTCATAATATTTTTTTGCAAAACATGTCCAAATTTAAGTTTTTTTATTTTCCTAACTAGTAGATGTAGTAACATAACTACATCTCGAAGGATTTTAATTTTTGAAGTTTTTATTATTTTCTTTTGTTTTTTACAAAACTGAAATGGCAATACAGCGTCGTGAGGGGGAAGGGGTAGAGTTTGAAAATTGCCCTTTAGTCCCGGTTTGTGTCTTCAACCAGGACTAAAGATTAGACCCCTTTTGTCCCGGTTTGTGACACAAACCAGCACTATAGGTTAGACCTTTAGTCCCGGTTCGTGTCACAAACCGGGACTAAAGGGCCTCGTGGGCCCCGGCCTGACGCCAGCCTGCCACCACCCCTTTAGTACCGGTTCGTGCCACGAACCGGTACTAAAGGTTCAATACGAACCGGGACTAATGCATAGCCTCACATTAGTGCCGGTTAATTTACAAACCGGGATTAAAGGGCTGAACATTAGGCCCCTTTTCTACTAGTGAAAGCCCGTGCGGCCAGACAACATCTTGACCAGACAAACTGACCAGAATACATACTCAAGTGGGTTACTGGCGCTTTCTGTACGTCTATCAGCAAGCGTATGCATGTGTTGGTTGCCGTGTAACATCCGGCACGCCAAAATTTTCTTCTTCAGAGTCGCCATTTATCCTCTATTTTCTCCTGTGGGAATAATGACAGGTTAGTTTTCTCCTGTGAAATCTTTCCTACCCAGTGATGCAAACTATGTAGCTCATGAGCTAGCGAAATTCAGTTTTTGTAATAAGTGTGAGATAGTTGGACTAATGAACCTTCGGGTTTTTTACTTAGCTAACTAGTAAACAATGTTTTTTTGAAAAGGAGGATGTACCCCGGTCTCTGCATCTGGACAATGCATGCATCCATTTTATTAATTATTCACAAAGCTTTTACATGTTAATACATTAGTAAGCCTGAAGCTGTCATCTTGGCAACAGCTGAATGGAGCCTATAATACGAAACAGACATCACACCAACACCTAACATCTAATGTCGGATGCCCCATCCAATCCACAATACCTGGACTGGGTTACACACCGGTTCGGCGAGCTTTTAGTGGGCACCACATGTGCACGCTGCAAGGGTCGTCACCTCCTTCATCCATCTATCCATCCTCAGATCAGATACTGATGCATCGACATGCGTGCTTCAGGTCAGCAAGTGTCGCGTCGTGCTCTTTCGATCTAATAGATTTTCTGGTGATTGATGCCACGGACGATGGAAACCGTTGATTGTCGCTGGCTTGCTTCATAGTTTTGTAGCTTGAGCATCGGCGTCAGTCACAGGAAGGGAGTTTTGGTAGCTTGAGTTGTTTGGCGTCGTGGTGGTCTCGATGGCAAAGAGGCCTGGCAAGGTTGATGCGTCAATATGTCATCTGAGGATGGATCGATGGATGAAGGAGGTGACGATCCTTGCAGCGTGTGCATGTGGTGCCCACTGAAAGAGCGCCAGACCGGTGTATTAATCATATAAAGGCTTTGTGAATAATTAATAAAATTGATGCATGCATCGTCCAGATGCAGAGGCCGGGGTACATCCTCGTTTAAAAAAAACATTGTTCAGTAGTTGGCTAAGTAAAAACCCGGAGGTTCATTAGTCCAACTATCGTCACACTTATTACAAAAACTAAATTTCGCTAGCTCATGAGCTACATAGTTTGCATCACTGGGTAGGAAAGATTTCACAGGAGAACACTGACCTGTCATTATTCCCACAGGAGAAAATAGAGGATAAATGGCGACACTGAAGAAGAAAATTGTGGCGTGTCGATTGAAGAAAATACAGACTTTTACCCCTTCAAGAGTTCATAACTCTCCATTGCCCCCCCCTCCTCCTCCCCCAATCCCAAGCTAGCTCCACCACTGTTATGCAGCTACTAATCGGGCACTGTCATATGCGACACTTGGAATCTGTCTAGCCTTGCCACCAGTTGTTGGTTTACTTGATCCAAGTGACAGAGTCAAAGTCTAGCAGGTTGTTGTCTTTGTAGTTTGATCTACAGAAAAGTATACTTTTCGTCTCTCAACTCTTGGCCGAGTCTAAATTTGGTCCCTCAACTTTGAAACCAGACAACTTGCACCCTCATTTATTAAAACCAGACAAGAAGACGGACACGTTTATTCCCGTGTTCGCTAGGAGGGCCTCCACATCACCGGAAACGGCGGAGGCCACAGTCGAGAGGCTGCACGCGCTGGACAGGTGCTTGAACGAGTGCGATGGGGTCTGCGACATGGTGTTCAGGAGCGTTGTGCAGAGCAGAGTTTCACTGCTCAGCATCATGACGCCTACCATCTAGCTACTAGACATGTGTACAAAGAAAAGAAACTGAATTAGTTAGGCCATGTGTATTTTACTGAACGTTGGTACTACACAATGTCAATGTACATAATATACAGACAATAAATCAATACAGAGAAGAGGATTTTAGTTAGGCCATGTGTATTTTACTGAACGTTACTACACAATGTACATAATACACGGACATAAAGTTAATACAGAGAAGGGGATTTTGCTACAGCTCAAATGTTCAAGTTCTGTTCAACAACATAGTACAAGGTGTCTCAGTTTCTCATTCTGTTATTTACAGATGCAGTTAGCTAGTGTGCAAAGCAATGAAAAAATTTGTGCTAATATGGAACTGATGCAGAAACTGTTAAATATTGTCTGGGTCCTTTGTTGTTTGGTAGAGCTTACCTTGTGCTAACCATAGGGGTGGCCATAATTCAGGGTGGACACGGTCCGGGCAGGTCCGGTCCCTGACCGAGCCGTCGTTTGGACTGGACTGGACCGAGCAGCGTCGCGGTCCTGTTTTCAGGGACCGGACCGCAGTGACGAAAGCCCGAGCCGGACCGAGCGGCTCGTTTGGACCGGCCGGTTGTCACCCCAGAGCTCGCGCCGGAGCACGGCGACGCGGGGAGGGCACTGGAGGCAGCGGGGCTCGTCGTGGAGGTGTCCAGCGACTTCTGTGACTCACGGTGGACGGCACGGCGGCCAGACAGAGCTCGGGTAGCAACAGCGACGAAGAATCTGACACGACGGCCGGTGTACAGCGGCGGTGTAGGGCCTCCCGCTTCAAGTTCTACCTTCCAGGTGATAGATCCGACCATGACGCATCCAGTAGACATGCTTTCGAGCGTCAGGGAGGCCGGTGGCCGCGCGGATGAATAACGGCGGCAGAGACCAGCGCACGACCGACGCGCCCACCACGCGCCCGCCATGCAGCTCCAGCCACGCGCTCGCCACGTGCCCGCCACGACCTCTACACGCCCTCGCCACGCCCCTGACACGCCCTTGGCACGCCCCCGCCACACCCCCGCCTCGTCCCGACACGCCCCCGCCATGCCACAGCTCGTGTTCGTCGGTCCGCTCGGTCGGACCGAGCTTTAACTGGACCGGACCGAGGGATTTTCGGTCCCGTTTGCAGGGCCCGGACCGGCTGGATTTTGTGCCGGGCCAGGACCGAGCCTGGCCGGACCGAGCGGGCCACGAGTCGGTCCTAAAGACCGCTCGTGTGGTCCACCCTGAGCCATAATGATGAACACTCTAATCAATTTGCTTCATTTTGATGGCACATTTCTTCATTACAAATTTCCAGTTCCAAATTCATCTCAAACAACCAGAGTCTATCAAAGCCGAATGACCATACAAGGTTAGCTATACTTGCATGAGCATATATACATACACTTATATTTCATTTGTACAATTTTGAGCAAAAAATCTCCAAGCTACTGTGAAGCAGATTCACTGATTAGCAAGCCAACTTACAAACATGTTCAGCCCCTAGTTAATCCTAACTAGTCATCCACCCGTGCATCTGCACGACCTAGTAATTGTAAGTAATAGAACAACTTTGATTCGTCCTAAAATGAGAAACTACAAATAAGTAATATAATGTTACAAAATTGTGGTTTAATATGTGTAATATATTTCATTTATGTACCTAAGATATGCATTTTATTCAATTTTGGTTCAAGATAGTGGCAAGACGCTCCAAGCAATCATAGTAAGTATAAATGACATACTCCAAATTAGAAGAACTGAATCCTTAACACTTATCTAGAAAGAATTGCATGTAAGTAAAGTAAATTATGAGTGTCTCCTCTTCAGATGTTTGAAACATGGCTAACCAAGGATTACTTCATTTGTTTTATGTCTACGAATGGAAGACATCGAATGTCATGTTTGAATTTAGCAATCTATAGACTACAAAATGAATTTTAAATATATATTCATTTCATCAATAGTAATTTACCACTTTTCTGTCGCTTAAAATAGTGTCTCCACTTCAGGTGTTTGAAAAACACACATGGAAAGTTTATCATCATTTAAGTTCTTTCAACTTGGCAAACTCATATTTTCCACTTAAATATTATATTATTATTATTATTATTATTCTATTTAATGCTTCTTGCATGAATGATGTTGTGGCCATCCAAACCTATTACGTATCTATTTCCAATGGTCTAAAAGAAGTCCATCGGTTTTTCAGTTATAGTGCCTCCAAGGTTTAGGGACGTGCAGAGTGCGTACACACGTACATGTTTTTTTAATTGACACCCACCTACATGTCTCCTGAGCTTTAAGTCCATGCACATACAATAGATATTAATCTAGACTGACATTAGCGGAGGGGAGGAAGGTCAAGCTACAGAATCACCATTGATGGTGGAGAGCAGCAGTTTCTAAGTTAGTTAGTTTTTTCAGTTTGTCCTGCTGTCGTTGTGATTAGAGGAATAATAAATTTATGTACATATTTTTTCGTTTGATGGGAAAAGGCTGCACGTTGCGGCCCAGAGGTAGCGCAAGCCTCCAAGGTTGACTGCGTGATCATATTTTTCAAAGGAATGTAATACAGGGTGAAAAATCTATAAAGTGTCCGCACGGTAGATATCTCTAGAAAAAGGAAAACTATACTATGACTCGTAGCTGTCAAGGACTCTAACATGTTTTAAAAAGGGCAACTCTACTATGACTTGTAATCATCTAGGACTCTAACCTTTCCGCAAGTCAAACTATTGATTTTTTTCTTAATCTTAGACGTACAATTAAAATCCAACGGTTATTATGATCAGTTTTCTAGGATTAATGTGGAGGCTCTAATGGTGCCTCCAATTAGTAAATATAAGATATAAGATATAAGCTATAAGATTTACTCACACCTTTGTTCTTGTGGTCTCCCATAAATCGATCAGCTATAATATGTAACTTGATCACACATTCACAGCCTCGAATAAAACAAACTAATTAGTCCAAGAAGGGGTAAAATCGTACAACCCATGTATGTTTTTGACCGCTTCGTCAATATAGTTCATCAGTTTTGATTAGTTGACTTTGAAATCGCAGCTAATCAACAATGTCAGAGGGGACACTGGGAATCTTGACACCAAAGCTAGCCAGTCTAGCAGCTCTAGTCATGCTAGGTTGATCTAGAGTCTACCTAGCCTTCCCTGATCTAGGCGCAAACATGTACAAACATGACTGTAACACGGCTTTCTGACACTGATTAATCAAGTATCAATTGCGTTGTTAGATCACAATATGTGCCACTTGAGCTACCACAGCCAGAAAGGTGTTTACTTATTACTAACCAATATCATTTTTTATATAAACAGAGGACAAAAAGAGAGAGAAAAGTCCGGTATTGCGCATGCTTATAGCATTGGTTGATTAATCATATACACAGATTTCCTAAATTTATTTTAAGTTAATTACATAAGCATATTTTTCAGAGTATATAACAGAACGACGAGGTTGTTTCCCTTCTTAGACTTGTTTCATCTGATCTTGTACTTCTTGCTAATATGGTACTCATCATATATATGTATTGTGTGATGAACCTTATGTTTAGTACATATTGTGATGAACCTTCTTGCTAATTTGGGCCAATATTCATTGTGTTTAAGTACTAATTAGTACTTATGTGCTGATTATAACGAATTTAAACCACTTTTTACCACATAGTGATCCCCAATGATGAAATTTTCTGGCTACGCCCTAGTCAGCCAGACAACCACTACTCTTCTTCGCTGTCAAAGTTAGTTTGGACTGAAATTAAAACAGTAAAACGTGCAACTTGCATCCTTCCCAAACTAAACAAAACCCAACAGGGATTCGCGACCGATCTATTGACCTGGCCGCTGTTTGGATTAACATGCTTCCACGCTCTTATGCAGCTACTAGAACTATCAAATGCAACACTTGGAATCTAAACATCAAAGCTACACACTGGTCTAAGGTCCAGCCTTACCACTAGTTGTTGGTTTACTTGATCCAAGTGACAGAGTCAAAGTCTAGCACTTTGTAGTCTTTGCTACTTTGATCTACGGTCTACCTAGCCTACCCCGGCCTGATCTAGGCGTTTTTCTGTCACCAATAAAGTACATCAAAGTATGTACTACCTATGTCTTGTTTATTGGTTCCCTTTGTATTTTGTGCCAAGTTTTCACCATAGATTTAACTAACAGAATGTTAATACTTGTTCAAAAAATTATATCACTGAATTCGTATTTGAATATAGTTTCCGATGATATTATTTTTGCTACATATAACTTATATTTTTATTAACTAAAATCATGGTCAAAATATGACCCTAAATACGAGAAGACTAGTAAACCAGGATGGAGTAGTATGTACTAGTTGAGCTTTGACAACCACAAGTCCACAAAGACACGGACTTATCATTGCACGCAAATATCAACTCTACATGTAAAAAGAGAGGGCAATCAATTTGGTTTTGAATGTATTTGTAGTTTTAGTTAACCAAATGACATAAGTATAGTAGTATAAACTCAGCATTGTCCAATCGTGCATACGGTTCATCACTGTTTGACTAGCTTGGACATGGGACAAGACAATAATGTGTACATTTCTTGGTAAGATGATGGTGTATGTGCGATGCACATTGTACTTAATTATTTAATTTATTTCTATTTTTATTTTTGCCATTTCTCTCCTAGCGATGAACGATAGATCGCATATCCATCAGGTGATGCCTCCATTTAGGGATTAGGATTTGTGTCGTCTTTGGCGGCGGTTTTAACCGGTGAGGACTGAGGACCAAGTCCAATGGTTTTCACCCCGATAGCATACGTTCTCAATTTAGAGAAGCTCATCCAAGAAAAGGTGAAAGACTTTCTCAATCGATCTATTGATTGGTCGTGTGCCATTTCGCCCTAGTGTTAGTCAGTCTAGGGTCCTACAACTAATCAACACGTCAAGCTCGCAACTTGGAATTAATATTAAACAACATCCAAGCTCTAGCCTGATTAGCTAGGTAGTTGCTATAGTTAATTGTGTCCAAGTGATCAAGTTGGGGCATGCACTTACCTAGCTCTCTGATCTAGGCTCTCAAGTGTTTTAGTATTAGTACTAGCTAGCTAATTGAGCTAGTTAATGAACACAACTAGATATGCTAATTAACCACCACTGGATCAAACTAAGCATGTGGTATTATGAATCTAGTAGTACTAGCTAAGTTACCCAATGAAACCAGTTGCTCATCTAATCATTCACCTAAAAAAAGCTAAGCATGTACTATGAATGTCCATCAATGGAGATCGGTTGGGTTATCACTGCCATGAGTGCACTTGCACACACATGGCTAGCTTGGGGAGCTGTCGTGTCTCGTCGTCGTGGACATTGTGAGGCCGGAAGCTCGAGCGATGTAGGCATGATCTGATCCACAGGAGACAGGTTGTTGGAGTGTGGATCAGACAAACAAAATGCAGTGAGTAGGTCGGCTACCTCCATGTCCATAGCTTGTAAAGTTGTAAGCTTCCCTTGGCCAATCCCTGAGCACACAAATGTACCAATCCTTGAGCGATTTGCAAATCAAAGAGAGGTTTCCCGATGCCCCGACTTGGTTGGATCATGTCTGTCCTGCGTAGAAATAATGCGATGGTAATTTCCGATCGGATGGTGCCTAGAAGTCCACGTGGAACCCATTGTCCCTGTCAACAGTCATTCTCAGAGCCGGAGATGTAACCATGTGGGCCGTCATAACGAAGTTCATTAGCCCTGTCAACGGTCATATTCTGAGTCTGTACTTTCCTATTTGGTGCATCTGCTGCTTCTGGCCGGCCCATGTAACAAAAAGACAACCGGTGGTTATTTTTGGTTCTGGGAATATTGCAGAATGTTCCTTTGCCCAGGTTTTTTTTCTTTTCTAATCTGGTTCATCGGTTTTTCTTTTTCTTTCACTTTTTCTTTTTCTTTTCTATGTAAATCCGCAAACAAAAATTGTTAATATTGTTTTCAAATTTGTGATTTGAGTTGAAATGCATGAACATTTTATGAAATCCATGAATATTTTTTCCGAATTTGTGAGTATTCTTAAAATTCTTACATTTTTAAACATCCATTCACTTTTTTAAAAATCATGAACTTTCTCCAAATTTGGCAAACTTTTTCAAATTTCAAGAACATTTTAAACAAATCCATGGACATGTTTTAAACCTGTGAACATTGTTTTTCAATATTATTATTTTCAAATTCATGAACATTTTTTAATCCATGAACATTTTCTCAAATTTTAAAAAATAAATCTGTTAGCTTTCTATGATTTCACCAAGTTTTTAAAAAATAATACGAAAAAAGGCTGTTTTTTATAAGAGTGGCGGGCGGAAGAAATAAAAAAACCCAAATCGAGTGGCAGCAAGCTAGCGTGCATCGAGCGAGCAAGAGTCGAGTGACCAATTTAGAGGTTTGGGCCCATGCGGGAGACGACGTCTACATTGTTGCGTAACCTGGTTCATTTAGTGCTAAAGAGGCTCTCCTCTCTGACTCGGCCACATTTGTAAATTTGTTTGTGACTAATTAAGGAAGCAACCTTGTCTATGTGATGAACATTCAAATGTTCTAGCCATCTAAACATTATTAATGACAACAAAATGTTTTCTTGGAAAGTTTCTTCAGGTTCAACAAAATGTGTTGATGCCAACTATATTAAGTTAGCAATTGGTTCAAGGGTAGTTCTACCCTGGGGCCACTAGAGATCAAACTCTAAATCCGACGACATGTGTTTGTCTTGTGAACGCAGACCTTTTTTTCAATACTAGGCTATGTTTTCATCGCATATGGTGACCATGATGACCTTACCAATTTTGATACTCGGCGAGTTCGGGGTGGCCATGGTGTGCGTGTGTGAGCATCTGCATCGTACTTGATATTTCTACAAAAAAAAGGTAATGTAATTACTATATCTAAATATTGGTGACTCAATTTACTAAATTAATTGCAACACTAACCTACATGTTCTAATTTGCATGTCATTCTACATGATAATTCATGCTGTTTAAAAGTTTACCTGGGACCGCCATTTGAAACTGTTTCCAGTTCATACCATTGCATACTAAGTTAGTTTGTGTTACTAAGGACGGTCATGCAGTCACTCTTGAATCTTCTGTTGAGATACTTATTGATAAATTTAGTAAACTAAAGTTTAGTGAAAATAATACATAAGAGAACATAATAGTATATATCATTCTCTCATGATGAAGTTCAAGCCCAGAGAAGGCCACTGAAACTATAACCCTTCCTTTTATATGAATAGTTTGCACACAAATATGTATATCTAAGGCACCACTCAACCTTATAGGAAACATAATAATAAGGTTATTATGGGGAAACTAGTGTACTTGATTTATAAACTTTCCCTACTCTACTTAATTTTCTATTATAATATTTATATTGTGTTTTGTAACCAATAAATCATCGCATATGGTGCATATAAATTATGATTCATTAGAATGATTCCTTAGTTTGTGTAGTAATTACTAGGTTAACTTACTCCAGTGACTTTGTTGTGTCCAAAATTTGTTCAAAGTTCAATTTAAATATAGTTTTTGATGTGTATGGGGAGTTACCAAGTTGTCAAAACTGTTACCCGCCTATCCGTTGGGAAAAGTCAGAGGGTAGTCCATGTGTGCCGGAAAGCCGGGGAAGTTCTGCAGGTCTAAAAGCTCGCCATTTGTGTTGATGATAGAGTGATGTGCCATGGTGAGGAGGCATCACAAAGGGCGTGAGGTGGGCGCTGGCTAGGGTTCTCAGGGGGCGCTAGCTAACAGGCCAGTAGGCCAGAGGCGGCGTTGGGGGGGGGGGGGGTGGACCAGGCAGGGCGCTGTGCTAGGCCGCTGGGCCGTCGTACGGTCAGCTACAAAGGCACACAACGAAATATTTAGAGATCACAATAGTCACAATAATCAGGAAGCATACACGTTCAACAGCAGATCACATTGTAATATATTTATATAAAAAGGATATGCAGACTGCTGAATATTTAGATAATTTTGACATATAATTGATACGTACACATTCAATTGTGACTGGACAAATATTTAGATGATTAACAAACAGTGAGATGGAAGCATTCGGCCACAAGAATTGCAGAAAAACAAACATGTCAAAAACATGTCAAAAACATGTCAAAAATCTGACATAATTCACTCATGACTGACAAGTTTACATAATTCACTCAATGTGTGTGGACTGCTGGATATTTACATAATTCACTCATGACTGACCAAGTAACAGATCCATACACATTTAACAGCAACATTCAATTAAACGGGAAAATAACTACAAGAACTAACAACTACAAGATCCATACACATTCAACAGATGCATACACATTCAACAACACGAAATGAAACAAAAAATTACGAGAAAAGGTGCAGATGCGGCCGATTACCTACTTACCCTGATGGCCTCGGCCTCTCGGGTCGATGAGGATGCCTCTGGACTATGGACCCTAGTCACTGCTTGTGCTTGAGGTGGAAGAAGAGGAGGGGAGTCACTGGCGTCGTCATGGCTACTATCATCGCCGGTCGCTGTTAGCTTTTAGCTTTTGTCTCATGTATAATTCCAATGTGAAAGTTGATTCTAAAGAAGCCAAGCCCCAGAAAAGGAATAAGCCCACCTTCCAAGGAGGACAGAAAAATAGGCTAGGATTCAAGCTGTGGTTGCAACAAGACAAACGATCAAACAGAAGCCCTGCGATTAATGACAGTTAATTAGTAGAAGGTAAAAACAAAAACCGAAAACAATGGATTTGTGTCTGAAAATAGATCTGCATCAATGGTTACAACAAGTAACAAACAAAACAAGAACAAGTAGGTCAAATACACAGGCATCCAATCAGGGGGAAGCACCAACAGATACTTTTCTAAATGACTGTTTCAATTGGCTATGATTTTAATAGAAAACTCAAAAACAAATATTTCTTAGAAAGTTAAAATACAAAAAAATTGATTCAGGGAACATGTTCATTTACAGCACGGCTGCATTTGGACATTGTGTACAAAAACAAAGGCTGAAAGCAATGTGATGAACAGCTATGCAATTGAAAATATTAAATAACTCATGGCCTTGCTCTTATTTCCTAGTTATGCTTGCAGGGAATTTTGGAGGAATAGCTTCAAATTGAACCAGCAAAAACAAACAGTATTAAAGTTGGCACGGCATAGAATCTTACATTGGTTAAGATACGCAAACCTACAACCATATCCACATCCATAGAATGAAAAGTGACTCAGAAGAAACCAAGCCCCAAAGAAATGGATAGGTGGTCCCCTTCAAAAGAGCATGGACAAATCAGGGGAAATTGTGAATAAATATGGATCAAACAATATGCTCAGGCATTTGGAAGCACAAACACTAAGAAATTGTAACAGGCAAAATGAAGAGGTTACTAGGAGACCTCAGAGGAATTAGACATGACCAATAAATATAATGTGGTTTCCATGTAAAATATTAAGGAAATCATAGAGACCCAACATTCAAACAAAAATTTAATTAGAAGGTGGTATAACTTATCCAGTAGGGGAATCATATTATCATTCATACAAACATAAAATTAAGTTTCAGTTATCCGTGTAGAACATCAACAGATGACTTTTCTAGATAATAAGATGGTGTGTTCACAAAAATGAAGCTCCAAGGAATAAAGCAAACAAGTTGATCCTTTTTCCACTATTATTTTAGGAAATCTCAGCAACAGTTAATTAGTAATGCTATATATGTTTAAAATATTAAACATCAGACAACAAAAAGCACAAACTGACTTAGAGCAGCTGCAATGGGGCTTTCGTACACAAATGGAATGATTGGACACAACGAGAAAACGCTAGGTAAAGCAGGTATAAAACAAGAGCAGGGGGTGCAGTTAGTAAAAAGCTTACAGTTATTATTGGTCCATACCTGCTGATGCACCTATAGCAAACAAAAAAAGAGCAGTCTTCCAGGAAGGAGCTAAGAGGGGGAGCGTATTGTTGTGCTACCCTTCAGCCTGCAATTGGAGGGGAAAGTATGCTCAATCCAGAAAGATAAAGCAGTGGATTTCTGTGTGAAACTAGATCTACATCAGTGGTAACATGGGAAACAAACCCCAATCGCTACAACTAACAATCTAAACAAAACAAGCAATCTAATGAGAGGCATGCAACAACGGAAGCTCAGACGACTGCCATGCACCAAGAGCAAAACAAAATCATGGCATGTGCAGGAATAACCCTCACATCAAACTGGTGTAGTGTCCATAATGGGTTGTTTCAATGCTGCCAAGTACCTCCTGCTAGGCCTAGTTTGTTCCTAAGTTAAAGAGCTCTTCATCTGAGCTCCTTCCTCCTGGACTGACTTCTCCTCTTTTGTTTTGAAGGTGGAGGAAGAAGATGCGAGTTGCCGGTCGTTGTCGTCGTCGTCACCGTCAGCTACAAAGGCACGCAACGAAATATTTAGAGATCACAACAGTCACAATAATCAGGAAGCATACACATTCAATAGCAAGATCACATTGCAACATATTTAGATAAAAAGGATATGCAGACTGCTGGATATTTAGATAATTTTGACATATAATTGATACATACACATTCAATTGTGACTGACCAAATATATGGATGATTCTGACATATAATTGACAGAACGATTTTGAGTTTCTGACATATAATTGAATGTGTGTGGACTGTTGGATATTTACATAATTCACTCATGACTGGCCAAATAACAAATCCATACACATTTAACAGCAAGATTCAATTAAATGGGAAAATACCTACAAGAAGTAACAACTACAAGATCCATACACATTCAACAGATGCATACACATTCAACAACACGAAGTGGAAAAAATGCAAGAAAAGGTGCAGATGCGGCCGGTTACCTGCTTACCCTGATGGTCTCGGCCTCTCGTGTCGATGCAGATGCCTCTGGACTCTGGTCACTGCTTGTGCTTGAGGTGGAAGAAGAGGATGTGAGTCACCGGCGTCGTCGTCGCTCGGCGTCATCGCCATCGTGGACTCGCAAGGAGGTGAAGGATGAGGAGGCGAGGAGCAGGAGAGGGCACCAGATGGGAGGGGCGGTCAGATGAGTGGAGGGCACCGCCGGTCGTTGTCGATCTAGGGATGGGATGGATGGATGAGTGGATCGGGAGGGATGGGGTTGGTGAGAGCGAGAGGGAGAGGCGGCTGCGGGGATGGGAGTGGAGGCGGAGTGGAAGACGAGTCAATTAGATTTTAGGGTTTCCTGTATATATACTGGGTGGCCAGTTTGACTGAGAGGTGGCGTGCCGGGTATCCATGGAGGGAGTTTGCCCCCCATCCACGCCCAGCTTGCTTCTCGGGAAGCCTGCACAGGAGGCAGAATGCATTAGCTCAACAAAAAAAAGATGTTGAAGAAAAAATAAATCCTACCGGCGTGCACGCGTTGGTGATGGAGCGGCCAGCACGGACGGACGACGGAGATGGTCGCACCGGCGAAGGACGACGGACGTGGTTGTTGATGCGTGTTGTCGCAGGCCGGCCGGCCACCAGCGGTGAAGGATGCCCCGCAAAAACAAAAAAGAGATTCTCTTAAGCTCACACTTATACTAACCGTCGTCATCATCCGGCAGCTGATGCATCCGAAGCTAGCATGGTGCCAGCCAAGCATGTTGTACATTGTCTTCAATAAAGTCTCCCAGATGCCCCGACTTGGTTGGATCATGTCTGTCCTGCGTAGAAATAATGCGATGGTAGTTTCCGATCGGATGGTGCCTAGAAGTCCACGTCGAACCCATTGTCCCTGTGAACGGTCATTCTCAGAGTCGGAGATGTTACCATGTGGGCAGCCATAACGAAGTTCATCGGCCCTGTCAACGGTCATATTCTGAGTCCGTACTTTCCTATTTGGCGCATCTGCTGCTTCTGGCCGGCCCATGTAACAAAAAGACAACCGGTGGTTATTTTTGGTTCTGGGAATATTGCAGAATGTTCCATTGCCCAGGCTTTTTTTTTCTTTTTTAATCTGGTTCTTCGGTTTTTCTTTTTCTTTCACTTTTCCTTTTTCTCTTCTATGTAAATCTGCAAACAAAAATTGTTAATATTGTTTTCAAATTTGTAATTTGATTTGAAATGCATGAACATTTTATGAAATCCATGAATATTTTTTCCGAATTTGTGAATATTCTTAAAACTCTTACATTTTTAAACATCCATTCACTTTTTTAAAAGTCATGAACTTATCTCCAAATTTGGCAAGCTTTTTCAAATTCCAAGTACATTTTAAACAAATCCATGGACATGTTTTAAACCTGTGAACATTGTTTTTCAATATTTGTTTTCAAATTCATGACCATTTTATAATCCATGAACATTTTCTCAAATTTTAAAAAATAAATCTGTTAGCTTTCTATGATTTCACCAAGTTTTTAAAAAATAATATGAAAAAAGGCTGTTTTTTTATAACAGTGGCGAGCAGAAGAAATAAAAAACACAAATCGAGTGGCAGCAAGCTAGCGTGCGTCGAGCGAGCAAGAGTCGAGTGACCAATTTAGAGGGTTGGGCCAATGCGGGAGACGACATCTACATTGTTGCGTAACCTGATTCATTTAGCGCTAAAGAGGCGCTCCTCTCTGAGTCGGCCACATTTGTAAATTTGTTTGTGACTAATTAAGGAAGCAACCTTGTCTGTGTGATGATCATTCAAGTGTTCTATCCATCTAAAAATTATTAATGACAACAAAAATTTTTATTGGAAAGTTTCTTCAGGTTCAACAAAATGTGTTGATGCCAACTATATTAAGTTAGCAATTGTTTCAAGGGTAGTTGTACCCTGGGGCCAACAGAGATCAAGAGCTAAATTTGACGACATGTGTTTGTCTTGTGAACGCAGACCTTTTTTTAATACTAGGCTACGTTTTCATCGCATATGGTGACCATGATGACCTTGCCAATTTTGATACTCGGTGAGTTCGGGGTGGCCATGGTGTGCGTGTGTGAGCATCTGCATCGTACTTGATATTTCTACAAAAAAGGTAATGTAATTACTATATCTAAATATTGGTGACTCAATTTACTAAATTAATTGCAACACTAACCTACATGTTCTAATTTGCATGTCATTCTACATGATAATTCATGCCGTTTAAAAGTTTACCTGGGACCACCATTTGAAATTGTTTCCAGTTCATACCATTGCATACTAAGTTAGTTTGTGTTACTGAAGACGGTCATGCAGTCACTCTTGAATCTTCTGTGGAGATACTAATTGATAAATTTAGTAAACTAAAGTTTAGTGAAAATAATACATAAGAGAAGATAATAGTATATATCATTCTCTCCTGATGAAGTTCAAGCCCAGAGAAGCCCACTGAAACTATAAACCTTCCTTTTATATGAATAGTTTGCACACAAATATGTATATCTAAGGCACCACTCAACCTTATAGGAAACATAATAATAAGGTTATTATGGGGAAACTAGTGTACTTGATTTATAAACTTTCCCTACTCTACTTAATTTTCTATTATAATATTTATATTGTGTTTTGTAACCAATAAATCATCGCATATGGTGCATATAAGTTATGATTCATTAGAATGATTCCTTAGTTTGTGTAGTAATTAGTAGGTTAACTTACTCCAGTGACTTTGTTGTGTCCAAAATTTGTTCAAAGTTCGATTTAAATATAATTTTTGATGTGGAAGGGGAGTTACCAAGTTGTCAAAACTGTTACCCGCCTATCCGTGGGAAAAGTCAGAGGGTAGTTCATGTGTGCCGGAAAGCCTACGACCTCACGCGCATATCAAGCAATGAATATCTTTTTAGTTGTATTGTATCATTTATGTAAACTTGAACTATCAATATCATTCCTAATTATTGGTATTGTATTTGCATCAGAATTAGACTTTGTTGAACTAAACACTCACACGTAAGGTCATTCCATATTTTCTTTGGGTTTTTTCATTAAGCTTATTGATCACTTTAATCTGGAACAAAATGTGTTGGATCTGGAATATTCTTGCTTTGTTTTGAGGAAGTGATCATACTTTACCGAGACATTTTACCTCCATGTCTGAAAAACTTAATAAAATTTCTCGACCAACGACATTTATTAGAATTTTTAAGGAATTAAATAATGCTATTTGGGAACCTAAAATGCTTCATAAACGCCTCTACCGAAGTCCGTATGATATGTCGAAGTCATCGGCTAATTTGTACATGGAGGTGGCTTATAATGCCTCTATAAATGCCTTTATTAGTTCTAAGAGGCGGTTATTAAGGTCCATAGAGAATGCCACTATGCCTCTTAAATGCATAGTACTTTGTCCCTACAAAGTTGTCTCTATTGGTTGAGACATTATCTAGTGACTAAATTGAGCGCCTTTACAAATATGTACATATACATTCTAAGTGACTCTTTGAGATGCCTCTAGCTGTGGATACATAAACTTATGCCACTACTAAGTGACTTTATGTCATGTAGAGCCATTGACATAATGACTCTAAATCATACAGACATTGTACATATAGGCATCACATGAGGCACTGTAGAAAGTGTATCTATATCATCAGATTTTGAAGGTTGCTAGAATCTCTGACAAACTCCTTTCTCGCCGCGTTCGTAGATCTTTCCCAAATCAGGAGGACATGCCACAATTCTTTACAGTCAGTAGAAGTGTTATACTTCACGCACGAGCGATTAACTTAGCCTTTCCGTCGGGTCCGTAACCCATCACATCCATGATTTGTGGCCATGTCTAAGATCCAAGTCTTTCACACTTCCATGTGTGCCTGTCACGCAAAATCTGCTATAGGTAGGGTTTATACGACCCCGTGCTCGCTGAGCTTACGCTACCCTGGCAATAAAGTTTTAATGACCCTCTCTCAATAGGGTATTTACGACACCCATTGACAATATGGATTGTACTTTTGCAATTAAGTCCTTAATTGATATTCTTATCTGAACTGTGAACCAAAAGTCAAAAATGTGCATAGGTCATGTCCAATTTTATATTTGAATCCAAATTCATCTAAGTAGTAGAAGTGTTAAATTTACCCCAAAGTTTTTATACATGAATGTGATGCACATTCGGGAAGAAAAAAAATCTCCCACTATCAGATAACTACGGGAATTACACCCAGGTGAGAGAGAGAGAGAGAGAGAGAGAGAGAGAGAGAGGAGAGGGGGGTTGGCGGGGCTGCCCGGCCATTAGATCGGACAAGATACTATGTCTAGGTTATAATGTGGTGTACCGCTTCGGCTAAGTTAGGTCGGTTGTGGGCTGGGTTGTACACTCCATTATGATGTGCGCTAAGTGTTAGCTAGGGATTGAGCTGTGTTGGTTTTGGCTGGGTAGGTTTTGTTTTCGAAGTTATTTAGTTTTGTTTCATTATCCTTTTGAATTTAAATTTCCTTTAAAAACTAATTTCGTTCAAATCTGTTGCCAAAAAATCCATAAGATCCATTAATATTTAGTAGAGAAAGTGATTTCCAGCCTAAATATTAAACAAAAAAATTTGTAACCCCTATTTTTGGATATTATTAAATAATCCCCCAAAAATATTAGGGTCCAAATAAAATCCCAAAATAATTTTTAGGTTTCCAACACTTCCTACTAAATCTCTAGGTCTTATGGAATTTACTCTCCATCCCAATATTAAATTAAAGTTTACACACATTTTGTAGGCTCAGTTTTCCATTGTAAATAACCCCTAAAAATAATTTTAGGGTTATAAATAATTCCAAAATAAAATGTGGCACAAATGAAAATTATTCAAATCAATTCATAGTGAATACAAGCTTGGCTCAAGCAGTACAGGAAAATTTGCAACTACAAATTGACCATAATTTAATTTTTCACATTCCAACATTGAATTTTTTGGGGATGTGACACATCTCATGTTGGAGGCATGCCCACACCGAAAACAGGGGTGCTCACCTCGAGAGCCCCTCCCTCGCTCTGCTGCAGGGCTGGTTCCATTGGCAGGGGATGAGGGAAAGGTAGGAAGGGGGAGGCTGGGAGGTGGCCGCGACGGACATGCACCGCAATGGACTGGATGGCGGTGTACCAGATGAAATGTCTTGCACTGGATGGCGGCGGTTTTACCAGGGTGACCATTTTTCCTGCCTTTTTCTATATGACTGACCAGACATTACTCCCTTCGTTTCAAAATATATGGTGTATTAGTTTTTTCAAAAGTCAAATGTGGATGTTTGACCAAGTTCCTAGAAAAAAATCTTTCAACGTCTATAGTACCAAATTTGTATCATTAATTACATCCATCAGGAAAAGTATTTTCGTATTTTATTTATTTTGTATTGTAGATGTTGATGTTATGTTCTACTATAATCTTCGTCAAGCCTACACAAGTTTAACTTGCATGAAAATCGATACACCTTATATTCTGGAACGGATAGGGTATATATTGACTTCCCTGAAAGAAAGGAAATTATATGTAGCGACTAGCCATTGCTCGCTGATAACATGGCAAAGTGGTGGGTCCCAAACGGTCAAACGAGCCTCCACGTTGCTATGCCTGATGTGTTAAAGTAATGGATTCCAACTACAGGGGCGTCTAACAAATTTGTTCGCAAACAGTAATGGCACATACCGAACCCGTGAAGTTTAAGTGAAAATTACCAAATATATTCAATTATTTGTGGCAGGAACCAAATTATATATGCTTGGGTGGGGATCTGTGCCACGGGTGATCCAAAAAAAATATATCAACGAACCATGGTAAGTGCTTACCAAACAAGTAACCTCTCCGAAGCAGTTGCAGCTATATTGGCCGACACCCGGGCATTCAGCTGCACGAGTAACCTCTCCGAAGCAGTTGCAGCTAATTAAAATCAGTGTGATTGAAATAGTTGTTGTAGCGAACCAACCTGTGGTTGGATGGTTAGAGGGAATGGTATCCCTAGCCCACCAGGATTCAAATCCTGGTGCTCGCATTTATTCCTGAATTTATTTTAGGATTTTCGGTGTTCAAATAAAAATAGTTGTTCTAATGAAACATAAACAAAAGTCGGTGCATGCGTGCACAAACCAGCTGATGAGGCTTAGGTAGCTGCTACCAGACGGCAGGTACGTACTTGGATAATAATTATATTGGAAGACGACGACAACCCATTCGTGTGCAGCATGCATTATGGTCGGCAGTTTCAAATCATGTGGATAGACCATGGAAGAAGTTATACTACAATGTGCACGTCCTGTGTGTAAAAAGCTGATGGCTGCAAGCAATGTAAACGACGACGACGTATGGAATCTCTCATGTCTCCCAACTTGCAACTCAAAGAGGGACAAAATCAAACGCACGCCCGGATCCGACTGTTGCGAGGTGTCATCCAATCATCCATCGATCTCGGTGGTCTTACCAGCCGCGTGTCCACCAAGATAATCGTGCCCGCATGTGCAATCCCCGCTGTCCTGGCGGACAGCACGATTGGCACATAGTTGGCGATCACCTGGTCAGCCGTCCATCCAACGGTAGACCGTTGTTGTCCGTCCGTGCTCTGCTGTGTGTACTGCATAATGCACAGTGAGTTAGCCCATATGAATGTATGTCTGGACCGGGCGGTTTTAGGGCTCCAACACGAACCTTTAATTTAGGCTCGACCGGTCTGGACGTCTGAAAATCCTTTGGCTGGTCGCAAATCGAGGGACGATTTGGGGAAGTTCGGGCATCTACCATTTTGGTCTCCGACAACACGATACCACCCAAAATAGGCTACCTCTAGAACCCTCGTTGCATCCAGTCTCACCAGCTACTTCCCACATTGAAGCTATGGTACTCCGCCTGCTAAAGGCCGACCGGCGACCCCCCTCCCCCTCCCCCCCTCCCCCCCACCCCCCAAATCCTTGATGCCAGAGCGGCACGCTAAAATCACGGCGGAGGTCCACGCCACGTATGCCAGTTGCAAGGCCCGCATTATGGTGGACTAACCTCTAAGCCTTGTGGACCCGAGCTAGAAGGAGGAGTAGATGAAGGAGGAGGAGGCGACCCCATGGCGTTGGTGGTGGTCCAGGACAAGGAGGTGATAGTCCTTCATGCCATCGCCAGCGGGCCAGATGGCCAATTCTCCATGCCGGAGTCAGAGGAGCAAGTCAGCCTTGTGCTACTGGACGAGCACCGCGCGGCCATGGCTCAATTGGAGGCGGAGCAAGCGGATGTCGCTGCCAATGCATTGCTCCTCGCGGACCTTGAACCCGTCGACGTGAATCGGGCGGTCTATCCATCCGTGGAGTGCCTGCACGGTGGACCGTGAGCGCCGCCAGCTCTGCATCAACGACGCACGATGCACTTGACTCTTCAAGTAGCTCGAGAACGAGGACAAGGACGAGAAGGATCAGCACGATGACGACGCTAGAAAGACACACATCGGCGGTTTATGTGGGTATGCACCAGCAACCAACGACGACGAGGCCGGTGGCTCCGTTGCGGGTGTCATCGACCTCACCTCTGATGGGGAGGAGTAGTTTTTAGTTGTTTTAGAGAAATTTTACATTGTACTAGGAACGTGTCTGTGCGTTTCCATGGCTGTCAATTTTTTTTATTTCAATAATAACTTGGTAGCCCGGGTCATGCATGATAAGTAAACTAATATGAATGAGCAGCGTATGTGATGGTGCGGTGAAATGTGACGTGCAATCAAATGATGTAATCCCACGTTATTAGAAAAAGCAAGTTAATTAAGATGGAGTTTATGTAGTGCTGCAAAAGGTGAGTAAATTATTTTGATTGAGGGACGTGTTTGGAAGGTGCGGTCAAATATGACATGATGGAAAAAACTAGTTGGATGAAAAATTAGATGGAGAACAAGGTGGGAGAGGAAAAGCCGGTTGACAAAGAGTTCTTTCTGGCAGAAAAACAAACACTATTTACTTTTAAGTAGTAGAAAGAAAAGCTAGTACTCCCTTCGTGAGGTATTATAGGAGTGTTTCAGTGTCCAGGCTCATCTACACCCGGTCGGAAAAAAATCAAACAAAAAATCAAAAAAATGCATGGTAGAAAATTTAGTGGGTGAGGTCCACTCTAATTTTCAAATCATTCGGACATCTGAGCTTCTTGGCAAAAAAGACAAATCGGGTCGGAACAGTGCATGAACAATAAACTTTTTATAGAGCCCGAATTTATTATTTTGCCGAGAGCTACTCAGATGCCCAAATGATTTGAAAATTGGAGCGGACCTCATGCATCAAATTATCTACCATAAAAATATTATTTGAATTTTTAAAATTTTTCTAGCATTTGTTTTGATTTTTTTCGTCAGCGTGGGAGCAGATGAGCATCGGCTCACAAGCGGATTTTCGTTTAGATCACTACTTTACAGAGATAACTAGCATGAATTAACATTGCATAGCTTACTCCGCCTTGTTCAAAGGGTAGAATTGGATGGCTGGCCCTTAATGTGTTGGCTACTCCAATCATATGTTCGTCGGTGGAGGCGCCAGCGGTGATGCATCTTGACCGGGCGTGCGTGCGTGCATGGCTCCCCAACATGACAGCTAAGGCACACATGCACGGCGATCCTAATACCATCCATCGCCGCCGTTGCCTTGAGTTTTGACTAACGCGGCGAGCCTCTCACTCCTCCTACCCTCTGCATATATACAACATCAATCGTCTCCATCACACCACATCTCATCTCACACATCTCACACATCTACCAACAACAACAAACTCAAGGCTAGAATGGCTCTCAGCTTCGGCCGCTCCATCCACTGGTAGAAAAAAGGCCTTTAGTCGCGGTTGGCAAAGGCCTTTAGTCGCTGACTCTTGCAACCGCGACCAGATAAAGCGACTAAAGACCCCCCTTTAGTCGCGGCCTCTTCTGAACAGCGACTAAAGGCTTTAGTCCGGTTCTCGTGGCTAACGGGACTAAAGCCTCCTCCATGAGTTAAATTTTTTACAATTTTTTTTGAATTTTTTCATTTTTTTTCATTTTCAAATTTCTGAATTATTTTAACCTCTAATCTCTAATCACCACCCCTCATCACTGCTCAATTTATCCTCATAATTCCAAATCATCTAACTTCCCGAACGGTCACCCATCCTCCCACTCCCCGGCTGAGCACGCTTAACTTCCGGTTCTATTCTCCTCGTTTCCAAGTCTGCACTTGTTGTTTTTCGACAATAGTAGGATGTCAATTCTATTAACCCTCGGTATTTAGCTTGAGCATGAAGTGACACATTTCACTGTTTGAGTTTGAAACTATTGTTTTAAAAACAATAATTATTTAGTAACACTAATATTTCGGAATAATTAGTTTGACCATTTTTGACCACAGTTTGACCAGATTTGACCAAAATTTAAAAAACTGAAATAATTATTTAGTAACACTAATATTCTAGAATAATTAGTTTGACCATTGTTTGACCACAGTTTGACCACAATTTGAATTTTTTGAATTTTTTGCCTCTCGAACTTAAAAGCCCTGTATCTTTTTTTTCTGTTAGGTTTTGGGGATTCTAAAATGTTTAACGGGTTCCCAGTTAAATTCGGATGTAACTTTTCGAGTAGATGATTTTTCATATAAAAACTTTTTCATCCGAGTTAGTATGCAAAAGTTATGCCCATTTTACTAAATTCTAGAGAGATTTTGCAAATAAAGCGAAATTCACATTTACAAATTTTCCCAACAACTAGACCACAAATCACATGGAAAACTTATTTTATTTTATTTTTTGACATTTTCATCATTTTCTTTTATTTTTTGAAAACTGAAAAGCGATCCACGGGGTGGTAGAGTTTGAAAATGAGGCCTCAAATCCCTTTAGTCGCGGTTGGCGGACCAACCGGGACTAAAGGTCTAACCAACATGACTAAAGGTTCGGGCCTTTAGTCGCGGTTGCTGACTCAACCGGGACTAAAGGTCTAACCTTTAATCCCGGTTGGCAACAACCGCGATCTAAAGGCCTTGGGTTACTGAGACCTTTAGTCGCGGTTGTCTCGCCAACCGCGACTAAAGCCCCTCACGTGCACCAGCTTGCCACCGAGCGCCCTGGGCCCAGGCCTTTGGTCGCGGTTCACCTCCAGAACCGCGACTAAAGGTCCCATTAGTCGCGGTTCCTACAGCTTCGCGACTTATGGGGCTGGACGGAAAGCCTCTTTTTCTACTAGTGATCTCTTTCCCTCTCACGCCGGCGAGGTCCTTCTCCAAGCCCCGCCACGTCCGATCCGTCAGCCTCCCCGGCACCACCTCTTTCCACCCGCCCCTCGCCAACCTCCACGCCCACATCGCCGCCGTCCGTTCCTGGACCCAGCAGGAACTTTCCTCCTCCCTTCCGTCCGGCCTCGCCACCATCCAGCGCTCCACTCCTCCCTCGCCGACCTTCTCCTCCTCCCGAGTCCGGGCAGCGCCCGGTGCCCTACCAGCAACGCCGCCGACCGCCTGCTCGGCGCATTCCTCCTCCTCGCCGACGCGCACCAGGGCTTCAGAGTGCCTCTGGTCGCTCAGCACGCCGCCACCGAGTCCGCGCCGCGTTCGCGCAGGGGCGACACCGGAGGCTTCGCGTCCGCTGCCAGGTCCCAGCGAGTAGCTAGGAACTCATGTGTACATGAAAAGAAGCTTAATTAGTTAGGCCATGTGTATTTTACTGAACGTTACAACAAGATGTCGATGTACATAATATACAGACAAAAAATCAATACAGAGAAGACAATTTTGCTACAGCTCAGATTTTCATAGTTCTGTTTCACAACATAGTACAATGTTTTCTTCAATTTCTCACTCTGTTATTTACAGATGCAGCTAGTGCAAAGCAATGGAATAATTTCTCCTAATAAGGAACTGATGCAAAAACTGTTCAGCATTTTGTGAGTCCTTCGTTGTTTGGTAGAGCTTACGCTAATCATAGGGGTGGCCATAATGATGAACACTCTATTCAAATTTGCTTCATTTTGATGGCACATTTCCTCAGTACACCCGTAGGAGCTGTGCGTCACGGCAGTGTGATGGTTTTCCAAGGACACTAATAAGCTTGCACGTGCAACGTCTCACTTGTCTTCAAATAATTATCAAAATATGAATTGATATTTACATAGTTTTTCATTCATCCGAAAGGCAACTGAAAGGGAAGACTATAGACATGCTGGTGAAAAGGGTATGACACATAATTACCGTAGGGCGTCGAGCTCAGCCAGCGACCAAGGCCCGCCGAGCATGCCAGAGACGGAGGTCGGGCTGCTATGAACAGGAGCAGGACCTTTTGCGGTTGCTTGAGCAGGTGCTAGTGCTGTGATGTTCACCGAATTGCTCCCGACAAAGCTGGGAAGGGGAAAGTCCTCGGCCCTTTATTTGGATTGCTCTTCGACCAATCAAAAATTGCCGGAATCAAGGTGGCCACCGCGTCACTGACCGCTGCATTGACTACCCTGAGCAACTCTTCTTTGGTCTCAGCTTTGGTCTTATTGACCACAATCGCGGCCTTCTCGTCGATGGTCTGCTGAGTGATGACCAACCATCTCTTCCTTCTTTCCTCTGGCTCCTCTCGGTAGCACGTCTTCCACGAGGCGCCATCTCCGACGCCATGCACACGTCCATAGGATGGAGGTTTGTCCACCGGCACCTTTTTTAGTATGTTCAGGGCCCGGTTGAATGGGTTGTCCCACTTGGGCCTCGCCGACGACTGTGATGACTCGTCGCTTTCGGCTGCCTTTTGGTGCTTCTCTTTCTGCAAAAGGAACGTGGATGGTTTACTAATGTGACAAAACTTGTAGTCGAATTGATTAGAAGCTAATATGATAATGCGGTAATATAACAATTACCAGAAGTCTCATGAACTCCCTCGTGTTCGGGTCCATGTGGGAGACACCCTCTATGTTGTTGCGCAACCTGGCGCGTTTAGCGCTAAAGAGGCACTCCCCTCTGAATCGGCCACATTTGTATATTTGCATGTGACTAATTAAGGAAGCAACTTTGTCTATGTGATGAACATTCAAGGGTTCTAGCCATCTAAACATTAGTAATGACAACAAAATGTTTTCTTGGAAAGGTTTTTTCAGGTTCAACAAAATGTGTTGACACCAACTATATTAAGTTACCAATTGGTTCAAGGGTAGTTCTACCATCGGAGTGTTGGGGAACGTAGTAATTTCAAAAAATTTCCTACGCACACGCAAGATCATGGTGATGCATAGCAACGAGAAGGGAGAGTGTTGCCTACGTACCCTCGTAGACCGAAGCGGAAGCGTTGACACAACGTAGAGGAAGTAGCCGTACGTCCTCCCGGTCCAACCGATCCAAGCACCGTTACTCTGGCACCTCCGAGTTCTTGACACGCGTACAGCTCGATGACGCACCCTCGATCTCCAATCCAGTAGAGGCTCCGAGGGGGAGTTTCGTCAGCACGACGGCGTGGTGACGATCTTGATGTTCTCCTGTCGCAGGGCTTCGCCTAAGCACCGCTACAATATGATCGAGGTGTAATATCGTGGAGCGGGGCACCGCACACGGCTAAGGAACGATCAATGATCAACTTGTGTGTCCTAGGGTGCCCCCCTACCCCCGTATATAAAGGAGGGAGGGAGGAGGTGGCCGGCCTCAAGGGGGGCGCGCCATAGGGAGGGGGAAACCTACTCCAAGTAGGTTTCCCTCTCTTTTCCTTATCTTATTTGGAGGGGGAAGGAAGGAGTACTAGTATTAGGAATAGGAAGAGGGGGAAGGAGAAAGGAAAGGGGGCCTCCCCAATTCGGATTGGGCTTGGGGGGGCGCGCCCCCATCCCTTGTTCCTTCTCCCTTCCTCCTACATGGGCCCAATAAGGCCCATATACCTCTCGGGGGGTTCCGGTAACCTCCCGGAGCTCCAAACTTCTCCGGAACCTTTCCGGTGTCCAAATATATCCGTCCAATATATCAATATTCATGTCTCGACCATTTCGAGACTCCTCGTCATGTCCGTGATCATATCCGGGACTCCGAACAACCTTCGGTACATCAAAATACATAAACTCATAATATAACTGTCATCGAAACCTTAAGCATGCGGACCCTACGGTTCGAGAACAATGTAGACATGACCGAGACACGTCTTCGGTCAATAACCAATAGCGGGACCTGGATGCCCATATTGGTTCCTACATATTCTACGAAGTTCTTTATCGGTCAGACCGCATAACAACATACGTTGTTCCCTTTGTCATCGGTATGTTACTTGCCCGAGATTCGATCGTCGGTATCCAATACCTAGTTCAATCTCGTTACCGGCAAGTCTCTTTACTCGTTCCGTAATACATCATCTCACAACTAACTCATTAGTTGAAATGCTTGCAAGGCTTAAGTGATGTGCATTACCGAGAGGGCCCAGAGATACCTCTCCGACATTCGGAGTGACAAATCCTAATCTCGAAATACGCCAACTCAACAAGTACCTTCGGAGACACCTTTAGAGAACCTTTATAATCACCCAGTTACGTTGTGACGTTTGTTGGAAATATGCCCTAGAGGCAATAATAAAAGTATTATTATATCTCAATGTTCATGATAATTGTCTTTTGTTTATGCTATAACTGTATTATCCGGAAATCGTAATACACGTGTGAACACTTAGACCACAATATGTCCCTAGTGAGCCTCTAGTTGACTAGCTCGTTGTGATCAATAGATAGTCATGGTTTCCTGACTATGGACATTAGATGTCGTTGATAACGGGATCACATCATTGGGAGAATGATGTGATGGACAAGACCCAATCCTAAGCATAGCATAAAGATCGTGTAGTTCGTCTGCTAGAGCTTGGCCAATGTCAAGTATCTCTTCCTTCGACCATGAGATCGTGTAACTCCCGGATACCGTAGGAGTGCCTTGGGTGTATCAAGCGTCTGGCGTAAGCTGGGTGACCATAAAGGTGCATTACAGGTATCTCCGAAAGTGTCTGTTGGGTTGACACGGATCGAGACTGGGATTTGTCACTCCGTATGACGGAGAGGTATCTCTGGGCCCACTCGGTAATGCATCATCATAATGAGCTCAAGGTGACCAAGGTGTTGGCCACGGGATCATGCATTACGGTACGAGTAAAGTGACTTGCCGGTAACGAGACTGAACAAGGTATTGGGATACCAACGATCGAGTCTCGGGCAAACGCATACCGATTGACAAAGGAATTGCATACTGAGGTTTGATCGAATCCTCGACATCGTGGTTCAACCGATGAAATCATCGAGGAGCATGTAGGAGCCAACATGGGTATCCAGATCCGCTGTTGGTTATTGCCCGAGAGTCGTCTCGGTCATGTCGCATGTCTCCCGAACCCATAGGGTCTACACACTTAAGGTTCGGTGGCGCTTAGGGTTAGTAGGAAGTCAAGTATGTGACTACCGAATGTTGTTCGAGTCTGGATGAGATCCCGGACGTCACGAGGAGTTCGGAATGGTCCGGAGGTAAAGAATAATATATAGGAAGTGGTATTTGCCATCGGGAAAGTTGAGGTCTCCGGTAATGTCTGGGACCACCGGAAGTGTCCTGGGTCCACCGGTGGGGCCACCTATCCGGAGGGCCCCATGGGCTGAAGTGGGAGGGGAACCAGCCCATAGTGGGCTGGTGCGCCCCCCTAGGCCCACCCCCTGCGCCTAGGGTTGAAACCCTAGGGGTGGGGGGCGCCCCACTTGGCTTGGGGGGCACTCCACCCCCCTTGGCCGCCGCCCCCGGGCCGGCCTCCCCCCAGGGGGCATATATAAAGGGGGGGAGGGAGGGGGGCTGCTGTACCCATCTCCAAGGCGCAGCCCCTCCCCTCCCCAACACTTCTCCTCCTCCGTAGGCGCTTGGCAAAGCCCTGTCGGAGTACTGCTTCTCCACCATCACCACGCCATCGTGCGGCCGGTGGAGCTGTCTTCCTCAACCTCTCCTTCCTCCTTGCTGGATCAAGACGGAGGAGACGTCGCTCGTCCCGTACGTGTGTTGAACGCGGAGGTGCTGTCCGTTCAGCACTTGGACATCGGTGATCTGAATCACGTCGAGTACGACTCCATCATCACCTTGCAAGCTTCCGCACGCGATCTACAAGTGGTATGTAGATGCAAACTCTCTCCCATGACTCGTTGCTTAGATGAACTCATAGATGGATCTTGGTGAAGCCGTAGGAAAATTTTTAATTTTCTGCAACGTTCCCCAACAACGTTTGGTAGCACACAAAGTGTTCCTCCGGTAAACGGGAGTTGCATAATCTCATAGTCATAGGAACATGTATAAGTCATGAAGGAAGCAATAGCAACATACTAAACGATCGTGTGCTAAGCTAACGGAATGGGTCATGTCAATCAGATCATTCAACTAATGATGTGACCTTGTTAATCAAATAACAACTCCTTGTTCATGGTTAGGAAACATAACCATCTTTGATTAGCAAGCTAGTCAAGTAGAGGCATACTAGTGACACTCTGTTTGTCTATATATTCACACATGTATTATGTTTCCGGTTAATACAATTCTAGCATGAATAATAAACATTTATCATGATATAAGGAAATAAATAATAACTTTATTATTGCCTCTAGGGCATATTTCCTTCAGTCTCCCACTTGCATTAGAGTCAATAATCTAGATCACATCACAATAGTTCACATCATCATGTGATTAACACCCATAGTTCACATCTCCATGTGACCAACACCCAAAGGGTTTACTAGATTCAGTAATCTAGTTCACATCGCTATGTGACTAACACCCAAAGAGTACTAAGGTGTGATCATGTTTTGTTTGTGAGAGAATCTTAGTCAACGGGTCTTTCACATCCAGATCCGTTATGTATTTTGCAATTTTCTATGTCTACAATGTTCTGCACGGAGCTACTCTAGCTAATTGCTCCCACTTTCAATATGTTTCTAGATCGAGACTTAGAGTCATCCAGATTGGTGTCAAAACTTGCATCGACGTAACCCTTTACGACGAACCTTTTGTCACTTCCATAATCGAGAAACATATCCTTATTCCACTAAGGATATTTTTTACCGTTGTCCAGTGATCTACTCCTAGATCACTATTGTACTCCCTTACCAAACTCGGTGTAGGGTATACAATAGATCTGGTACACAGCATGGCATACTTTATAGAACCTATGGCCAAGGCATAGGGAATGACTTTCATTCTCTTTCTATCTTCTGTCGTGGTCGGGTTTTGAGTCTTACTCAATTTCACACCTCGTAACACAGGCAAGAACTCTTTCTTTGACTGTTCCATTTTGAACTACTTCAAAATCTTGTCAAGGTATGTACTCATTGAAAAACTTATCAAGCGTCTTGATCTATCTCTATAGATCTTGATGCTCAATATGTAAGCAGCTTCACCGAGGTCTTTCTTCGAAAAACTCCTTTCCAACACTCCTTTATGCTTTGTAGAATAATTCTACATTATTTCCGATCTACAATATGTCATTCACATATACTTATCAGAAATGTTGTAGTGCTCCCACTCACTTTCTAGTAAATACAGGCTTCACCGCAAGTCTGTATAAAACTATATGCTTTGATCAACTCATCAAAGTGTATATTCCAACTCCGAGATGCTTGCACCAGTCCATAGATGGATCGCTGGAGCTTGCACATTTTGTTAACACCTTTAGGATTGACAAAACCTTCTGGTTGCATCATATACAACTCTTCTTAAATAAATCCATTAAGGAATGCAGTTTTTGTCTATCCATTTGCCAGATTTCATAAAATGCGGCAATTGCTAACATGATTCAGACAGACTCAAGCATAGATACGAGTGAGAAACTCTCATCGTAGTCAACACTTTGACCTTGTCGAAAACCTTTTGCGACAATTCTAGCTTTGTAGATAGTAACACTACTATCAGCGTTTGCCTTCCTCTTGAAGATCCATTTATTCAATATGGTTTGCCAATCATCGGGCAACTCCACCAAAGTCCACACTTTGTTCTCATACATGGATCCCATCTCAGATTTCATGGCTTCAAGCCATTTTGCGGAATCTGGGCTCACCATCGCTTCTTCATAGTTCGTAGGTTCATCATGATCTAGTAGCATGACTTCCAGAATGGGATTACCGTACCACTCTGGTGCGGATCTTACTCTGTTCGACCTACGTGGTTCTGTATTAACTTGATCTGAAGTTCTATGATCATCATTATCAACTTCCTCACTAGTTGGTTTTGACGTCACGGAAACCGGTTTCTGTGATGTATTATTTTCCAACAAGGGAGTAGGTACAGTTACCTCATCAAGTTCTACTTTCCTCCCACTCACTTCTTTCGAGAGAAACTCCTTCTCTAGAAAGGATCCATTCTTAGCAACGAATGTCTTCCCTTCGGATCTGTGATAGATGGTGTACCCAACTGTCTCCTTTGGGTATCCTATGAAGACACATTTCTCCGATTTGGGTTCGAGCTTATCAGGTTGAAGCTTTTTCACATAAGCATCGCAACCCCAAACTTTAAGAAACGACAACTTTGGTTTCTTGCCAAACCATAGTTCATAAGGTGTCGTCTCAACGGATTTCGACGGTGCCCTATTTCACGTGAATATGGCTGTCTCTAGAGCATAACCCCAAAACGATAGCGGTAAATCTGTAAGAGACATCATAGACCGCACCATATCAAGTAGAGTACGATTACGACGTTCGGACACACCATTATGCTGTGGTGTTCCGGGTGGCGTGAGTTGCGAAACTATTCCACATTGTTTTAAGTGTAAACCAAACTTGTAACTCAAATATTCTCCTCCACGATCAGATCGTAGAAACTTTATTTTCTTGTTACGATGATTTTCAACTTCACTCTGAAATTCTTTGAACTTTTCGAATGTTTCAGACTTATGCTTCATTAAGTAGATGTACCCATATCTGCTTAAATCATCTGTGAAGGTGAGAAAATAACAATATCCGCCAGGAGCCTCAACATTCATTGGACCACATACATCTGTATGTATGATTTCCAACAAATCTGTTGCTCTCTCCATAGTACCGGAGAACGGCGTTTTGGTCATCTTGCCCATGAGGCACGGTTTGCAAGTACCAAGTGATTCATAATCAAGTGGTTCCAAAAGTCCATCAGTATGGAGTTTCTTCATGCGCTTTATACCGATATGACCCAAACGGCAGTGCCACAAATAAGTTGCACTATCATTATCAACTCTGCATCTTTTGGCTTCAATATTATGAATATGTGTATCACTACGATCGAGATCCAATGAACCATTTTCATTGGGTGTGTAACCATATAAGGTTTTATTCATGTAAACAGAACAACAGTTTATTCTCTTACTTAAATGAATAACTGTATTGCAATAAACATGATCAAATCATATTCATGCTCAACGCAAACACCAAATAACATTTATTTAGGTTCAACACTAATCCCGAAAGTATAGGGAGTGTGCGATGATGATCATATCAATCTTGAAACTACTTTCAACACACATCGTCACTTCACCCTTAACTAGTTTACATTTATTACGCAACTCCGTTTGAGTTACTACTCTTAGCAACTGAACCAGTACCAAATACCGAGGGGTTGCTATAAACACTAGTAAAGTACACATCAATAACATGTATAACAAATATACCTTTGTTTACTTTGCCATCCTTCTTATCCGCCAAATACTTGGGGTAGTTCTGCTTCCAGTAACCATTCCCTTTGCAGTAGAAGCACTTAGTCTCAGGCTTAGGTCTAGACTTGGGCTTCTTCACTTGAGCAACAACTTGCTTGCCGTTCTTCTTGAAGTTCCCTTCTATCCCTTTGCCCTTTTCTTGAAACTAGTGGTCTTGTTAACCATCAACACTTGATGTTCTTTCTTGATTTCTACCTTCATCGATTTCATCATCATGAAAAACTCGGGAATCATTTTCATCATCCCTTGCATACTATAGTTCATCACGAAGTTCTACTAACTTGGTGATGGTGACTAGAGAATTCTGTCAATCACTATCTTATCTGGAAGATTAACTCCCACTTGATTCAAGCGATTGTAGTACCCAGATAATCTGAGCACATGCTCACTAGTTGAGCGATTCTCCTCCATCTTTTAGCCATAGAACTTGTTGGAGACTTCATATCTCTCAACTCGGGTATTTGCTTGAAATATTAACTTCAACTCCTGGAACATCTCATATGGTCCATGATGTTCAAAACATCTTTGAAGTCCCGATTCTAAGCCATAAAGCATGGTGCACAAAACTATCAAGTAGTCATCATATTGAGCTAGCCAAACGTTCATAACGTCTGCATCTGCTCCTGCAATAGGTTTGTCACCTAGTGGTGCATCAAGGACATAATTCTTCTGCGCAGCAATGAGGATAAACCTTAGATCACGGATCCAATCCGCATCATTGCTACTAACATTTTTCAACACAGTTTTCTCTAGGAACATATCAAAATAAACATATGAAAGCAACAACGCAAGCTATTGATCTTACAACATAATTTGCAAAATACTACCAGGACTAAGTTCATGATAAATTTAAGTTCAATTAATCATATTACTTAAGAACTCCCACTTAGACAGACATCTCTCTAGTCATCTAAGTGATCACGTGATCCAAATCAACTAAACCATAACCGATCATCACGTGAGATGGAGTAGTTTTCAATGGTGAACATCACTATGTTGATCATATCTACTATATGATTCACGCTCGACCTTTCGGTCTCCGTGCTCCGAGGCCATATCTGCATATGCTAGGCTCGTCAAGTTTAACCTGAGTATTCCGCGTGTGCAAAACTGGCTTGCACCCGTTGTAGATGGACGTAGAGCTTATCACACCCGATCATCACGTGGTGTCTGGGCACGACGAACTTTGGCAACGGTGCATACTCAGGGAGAACACTTCTTGAAAATTTTAGTGAGAGATCATCTTAAAATGCTACCGTCAAACAAAGCAAGAATAAGATGTATAATAGATAAACATCATATGCAATCAAAATATGTGACATGATATGGCCATGATCATCTTCCGCCTTTGATCTCCATCTCCAAAGTACTGTCATGATCTCTATCGTCACCGGCACGACACCATGATCTTCATCATTTGATCTATATCAATGTGTCATCACATGGTTGTCTCACCAACTATTGCTCTTACAACTATTGCTATCGTATAACGATAAAGTAAAGCAATTATTTGGCACTTGCATCTTATGCAACAAAGAGACATCCATAGGGCTTCTGCCAGTTGCCGATAACTTCAACAAAACATGATCGTCTCATACAACAACTTATATCTTATCACGTCTTGACCATATCACATCACAACATGCCCTGCAAAAACAAGTTAGACGTCCTCTACTTTGTTGTTGCAAGTTTTACGTGGCTGCTATGGGCTTAAGCAAGAACCAATCTCACCTACGCATCAAAACCACAACGATAGTTTGTCAAGTTGATGCTGTTTTAACCTTCGCAAGGACCGGGCGTAGCCACACTCGGTTCATCTAAAGTTGGAGAAACTGACACCCGCTAGTCACCTGTGTGCTAAGCACGGCGGTAAAACCAGTCTCGCGTAAGCGTATGCGTAATGTCGGTCCGGGCCGCTTCATCCAAGAATACCGCCGAACCAAAGTATGACATGCTGGTAAGCAGTATGACTTATATCGCGCACAACTCACTTGTGTTCTACTCGTGCATATAACATCAAACCATAAAACCTAGGCTCTGATACCACTGTTGGGGAACGTAGTAATTTCAAAAAAAAAATCCTACGCACACGCAAGATCATGGTGATGCATAGCAACGAGAAGGGAGAGTGTTGCCTACGTACCCTCGTAGACCGAAGCGGAAGCGTTGACACAACGTAGAGGAAGTAGTCGTACGTCCTCCCGGTCCAACCGATCCAAGCACCGTTACTCCGGCACCTCCGAGTTCTTGACACGCGTACAGCTCGATGACGCACCCTCGATCTCCAATCCAGTAGAGGCTCGAGGGGAGTTCCGTCAACCTGACGGCGTGGTGGCGATCTTGATGTTCTCTGTCGCAGGCTTCGCCTAAGCACCGCTACAATATGATTGAGGTGTAATATCGTGGAGGGGGCACCGACACGGCTAAGGGCGATCAATGATCAACTTGTGTGTCCTAGGATGCCCCCTACCCCGTATATAAAGGAGGGAGGGAGGAGGTGGCCGGCCTCAAGGGTGGCGCCATAGGGGGGGAAACCTACTCCAAGTAGGTTTCCCTCTCTTTTCCTTATCTTATTTGGAGGGGGAAGGAAGGAGTACTAGTATTAGGAATAGGAAGAGGGGGAAGGAGAAAGGAAAGGGGGGGGCCGGCCCCCCTCCCCAATTCGGATTGGGCTTGGGGGCGCGCCCCCCTCCCTTGTTCCTTCTCACTTCCTCCTACATGGGCCCAATAAGGCCCATATACCTCCCGGGGGGTTCCGGTAACCTCCCGGAGCTCCAAACTTCTCCGGAACCTTTCCGGTGTCCAAATATATCCGTCCAATATATCAATCTTTATGTCTCGACCATTTCGAGACTCCTCATCATGTCCGTGATCATATCCGGGACTCCGAACAACCTTCGGTACATCAAAATACATAAACTCATAATATAACTGTCATCGAAACCTTAAGCGTGCGGACCCTACGGTTCGAGAACAATGTAGACATGACCGAGACACGTCTCCGGTCAATAACCAATAGCTGGACCTGGATGCCCATATTGGTTCCTACATATTCTATGAAGATCTTTATCGGTCAGACCGCATAACAACATACGTTGTTCCCTTTGTCATCGGTATGTTACTTGCCCGAGATTCGATCGTCGGTATCCAATACCTAGTTCAATCTCGTTACCGGCAAGTCTCTTTACTCGTTCCGTAATACATCATCTCACAACTAACTCATTAGTTGAAATGCTTGCAAGGCTTAAGTGATGTGCATTACCGAGAGGGCCCAGAGATACCTCTCCGACATTCGGAGTGACAAATCCTAATCTCGAAATACGCCAACTCAACAAGTACCTTCGGAGACACCTGTAGAGCATCTTTATAATCACCCAGTTACGTTGTGACGTTTGGTAGCACACAAAGTGTTCCTCCGGTAAACGGGAGTTGCATAATCTCATAGTCATAGGAACATGTATAAGTCATGAAGGAAGCAATAGCAACATACTAAACGATCGTGTGCTAAGCTAACGGAATGGGTCATGTCAATCAGATCATTCAACTAATGATGTGACCTTGTTAATCAAATAACAACTCCTTGTTCATGGTTAGGAAACATAACCATCTTTGATTAGCAAGCTAGTCAAGTAGAGGCATACTAGTGACACTCTGTTTGTCTATATATTCACACATGTATTATGTTTCCGGTTAATACAATTCTAGCATGAATAATAAACATTTATCATGATATAAGGAAATAAATAATAACTTTATTATTGCCTCTAGGGCATATTTCCTTCACGGAGCACCAGAGATCAAACTCCGGATTCGATGATATGTGTGACAAGGTTTGCGCCGCATATGGTGACCTTGATGACTTTGCAAATTTGAAGCTCAGTGAGTTTAGCCTTTAGAACATGATGAGTCCGTGTGTTGGGGGGGTCAGGGTGGCCATAGTGTGTGTGAGTGTGTGAGCATATGGGTTGTACTTGGTATTTCTACAAGAAAAGATCATGTAATTACTATATACCTGCATCCTCGCAAAAAAATTACTATATACCTAAATATTGGCAACTCAATTTACTAAATTAACTATAACATTAACCTATACATTCTAGTTTGCATATCTTTCTACGTGATACTTCATGATATCTAAAAGTTGGCCTGGGAGCACTATTTGAAATTTTTACCCTTTCATACAGTTGCATACTAAGTTAGTTCATGTTACCAAAGTTGGTCATGTAGTATCTCTTGAATCTTCTATTGAGATACTTATTGATATATTTAGTAAACTAAAGTTTAGTGAATTAACGCATAAGAGAACATAATAGTGTATATTATTCTCTCATGATGAAGTTCAAGCCCAACGTAGGCCACTGAAACTATAAACCTTTCTTTTATATGTATAGGTTGCACAGAAATATGTATATCTAAGGCGCCATGGCCTCCGCGGCCGTCTTCTCGGCCGCAGTGTCCATGTCGACCACGGCGTCATCTTCCAAGAAGATGTCCACGTTTATTCCCGCGTTCGCCAGGAGGGCCGCCACCGCGCGGGAGACGGCGGAGGCCACAGTGGAGAGGCTGCACGCTTTGGAAAGGTGCTTGAGCGAGTGCGACGGCGTCTGCGACATGGTGTTCAGGAGCGTGGTGCAGACCAGAGTTTCACTGCTCAACATTATGATGCCTACCATCTACTCCCTCCGTTCCCAAATATTTGTCTTTCTAGAGATTTCAATAAGTGACTACATACGGAGCAAAATGAGTGAATCTACACTTTAAAATATGTCTACATACATCCGTATGTTGTGCCTGTTCGACGTATTTTTGTGATTGCCATTTTCAGAGGATATAAGTATAAATATTTTTTTTATTGCAAGTTATACACATCTACGTTTTATATTGGGTGTATTCGTAGACACACGCATTAGGCATGCTCGATGCAATGGTACGTGCATGCATGCATTTTGAGTTTGCTCACGTACTAACCAATGTATACTTGCACTTGAGGCTTTGTGGCACACATGCAGGTTACAATCAGAAGACTAAGTCCACATCTACGACACGCCCGCAAGATAGCATACAATACGCGTATCTCTTTAAGTACCGTATATACCGGCTGGCGAGCACGTGTATACGTACTTGAATACCTGTAATTGTTTCAACCAGCAAACCCCGGAGATAAGCGTGAAGATGGCGATCGAACGAACCCGGCCCACCGGCAGTCGGGTAGCTAGGTACGCATGAGATGGCTTTCATTTATTCTGCGTGCAGGTGCAGCGCCAAGAAAATGGAGATAAACATCAGCGAGATGATAAGATCCGCGACGAGATTGCATCCATATCTCTTCCAAGAAAATCGGGAGGTTACGCCCGTCACGAGGGCGTGGAGGGCTTCAGCTCTGCCTATAAATACATCCATCAGGAGACCCATCCGGCTCACGGACGCACGGCCAGAGGAGAGGAACTCACGCACGCACACATCCATCGCATAACACCTCCAGCACCCATCCATCTACCACGCAGCACTCCATTCCTTCAGGAATACATCCATCTATCCGGCAGGAGGAAAGACGCAGGCAACCGAGCCGGCGTACACGGAGAGAGGAGGCCGGCATACAGGGAGCTCGGCGGCTGTGACATGGACGCGAAGCTCACCTTCCCCGAAAGTAAAACTTTGATCTAACCCATCCCTTTCCTTGTTCCTTCTTTGCATATAGCATGCACGCACACAGGTCGGGAGCGTTGCCAAGAGCAACGTTCGCATAATCGGACAGCCGTCGGAGATGGAGCCGCCGGACCGGAAGGTGAAGTCGACGTGCCGGAGATGGTCTTCACCAAGCCAGCGCCACAAAGAACGACGATGAGGTCGTCATCACCACCTGCTGTTCGCCTCGTCACGACGGTTCGGCCAAGACGACGACGCGGAGCACGCCACGACGCCGCCCACCGTCGAGGTCACCAGGTCGATGCCCCTGAGGTCGACGCCACGGTGGCCACCCCACTCATCACCGCGTCGCCGGAGCTCATCTTCGCCAAGCCCGCGCTATGGACACTGACGCCAAGGAGGTCGATGCCCCGGAGGTCAACGCCACGAAGGCCGCCCCTGCTCATCACCGCTAGATGGTGGACGCCACGGAGATCGCCATCATCACTCACGACTGCTTTATCACGATGGTGCCGCGGAGAACGACGATATGGAGCACGCCACGAAGAGCCTGTCGTCGATGTCGTCAAGCCGGCCCCATGGAAGCCGACGACGCAGAGGTCGCCGACAAAGTGCCCCTAAACTGTCGCTAATGGTGTGAGCGAGTTTGTATGCACACTATACCTCATGTGCACGTGCATACCCATGCACGTACGTGCATGTTGGCTGGATGGCAATGTACGCGTTCACTGGATTCACAAAAAGAAATGCATGGAAGAAGCTACACATGAGCTATCACCCGAAGACGACGCCAAGGAAGTTGTTCGACACCATCTGCTTCGTCATGCTCGGTGTCGCCAAAGATGGAGACGCGTGGCACCCCACCTCGTGCTTGTCCACCCCGTCTTACTGTAGAGCTCTGAAGATGAACATGTGAGCACGGCGACGTCCACTCCGCGCCCGGACGCGAAGTGAAGGCTGGGGTCCTACACCACGATGCCATGATTCAGATGGCCTCCTACCCCGTGTCGCTGCTACCGGCGCCACACTCATTCGGAGGCCGAAGCCGAGCAAGTCGGCGCCGCCCCCGAGGACAAGATGCGGCCGCTGGGCGACGCGACTTCAACAACAACACCGCTCCTCTACGATCTCGTGAGACGATGCCTTGACTACGCCGACTGCCGTGGACTCGGCGTCTGGCCGGGACGAGGTGTCGACCACTCAGGCCGTGCTGGCGCGAGCAACGCGACGGTCACACATCGACGCCGGTCTCCATCGACAATTACTCCTGCAGGGTGTAGACCCTTGTACACCCCGAGAAGCTACTGGTCGTCGAGAAGTCCGAGCCAAGCGTGATCCATGCTACCCCAACAACAACTCCTCCAACGCCGCCAAGACCGACGAGGCACGACGGCGAGGGCGAGCGTGGCCACCGCAAAGGCTACGCTACACGCGGCGCGTGTACCGACGAGGACACGGGCTCTGCCGCCGCCAACACACACACATCACCATCATCATGCATGGAGAACGCAGTTAAGCGACGCAGCGAAGACGCCACACAGCTCAATCGGAGGTATCCCGCGGAGCAACCCGCGGGAGTAATTAATCGGGAGTCTTCCGAGGCCCCGAGAACTAGGAGATCACACAATCGCCACAGCCAGCTTGGCCGTGCTAGTAGGCCACGGAGCGCACCCTTTTTTTTATGGGATATTGTAATTTTATTTATCCAATGAGATTAATGAAATACATGTTCCCGTATCTCTTTTTCTTTTGTGTACTACGGTACACTGGCACGCCCGCATACACAGTTTTTCTTTCCCCGGCGTCTGAGAGAAACACACTCCCTTCTTCCCTTCTCCCCGGAGTCCTTAGATAGATGTTTTTCTCGTGTCAAACAAATTGGCACGCCCGGTGGGACCTGGTTCTCCTCCCATCTCTGCTTCGCTGTGGTCGTCTGAATCGTCTTCGCCCGTCTCCCAATCCACACAGCATGCTGCATGACAAGGCATCGGCGAGGATTTCCGTTGATCGAGATCCCTTTTTCTGCAGGTGGACTCTCACACGGAAGCAACTCGGAGCCATCGGTGCTTCAGTTTGAATCGATGCCAGCAATGATCGTCATCGAGCTCGGTGACAAGGTCTACGTGCACGAAGCTCAAGATCCTGCGTAGTTCCAAACTGTGCAATCAAGGAAGGCGCAAAGGCGGGAGGCCGCCAAGGCGAAGAAGGAGCGTCGGGAGCTAATGCTCGAGGCACGTGCCCTGTTGAAGGAATCGACAAGGGCGGATATGAAAGGAGACATGGAGGCGTCTCAACGCCTTCGCGCCAAGGCCGCCAACAGGCGGGCAAGAGCGGCATCCCATCACGCCCCTACCCCATTTCCACACATGAAGCCTTCACGACAGCACCTCGAGGCACCGAGGTTGAGCTGCTCGAAGGTTTGGAGGCCATCGCCCAGAACTTGCGGAAACTCATGGCAAACGCACGTTTGTCGGAAAGCCCGCACCCTCTGCGGAACTATAGGAGGAAGTATCGCAAGGTACAACGGCTCCACCAGTAGATTACCTCACGCCTTGCTCAGAGCACGGTGCCGGAGGAGGATTGGTCCCTCGGAGCAAGGGACTTGGTGGACAAGGTGTTCACTTACCCGAGCACCCAGGCCCCTCCGTACGACTTGTTCCCTGACGACTGGGTGTATGAGCCAACCAAGATCAAGCAGCTAGTGAGGAGGGCCATTATGAAGGAGTTTTGGAAGCGGCGTTCACGCAAGGAGCCTGTTCTACCGGGCCCTACAGTCTCCATCAACCTTGAAGATACTCGACGGGGGGCATGGGCGCCATGCCTCCACACTTCAGCGGTTGATGGAGGATCTCTCACCAACGACAACAGGTTTTCTGTCCTTCGCCATGAAGCACCAGCACCACGTGACGAAGACCTGCGGCGAGAATTTCGCCAACTCCAAGAGCAGATGAACAACATCCAGAGGCGGCTACTTGATCCAACGGCACCAAGTACATCATCAACACAAGGTGCAGGAGGGACTCGACGTCAAACCCCGAGTCATCGCCCTCAACATGAGCGCCACACGTTGGCACCTCGACGACTACCGTCACCAACCCGACACTTTCAACAACGGAGGCATCCCAACATGCCCCCACATTGGAACCGATGGTCAAGACACCAAGAGGAAGAAAGGAACACACGACCCACTCAGCAATGGCGCCCGCGAGACCCTCCGCGACCAACGCTTCCACCACGGCCATCTTCCCCTCCCAGACGGGGAGATCGTCCACAACTACAGGCAACGATGGACGGGACTTCCTCATCTGCGCGACGACCTGGACCACCACTTCTCCCCACGCCAACAGTGCCACGAAGAGCCGGCGCCATTCCGACGGATAACCAAGCAAGCGCGAGAGGCGTCGGAGAAACCGCCAAGTTCTATATAAAGAACTCGAAGACTTAGTCCTTCGACACACCCAGGTACGCCTACGACCAGATGGCGCGGTCATTCAAGAAAATGACAGAATCAGGTTCCGCATCTCCCCCGAGTTAGAGCGGCACGAGCGGTACAATTACCTGCTCAGTCGTTTGGCGCCGAAACCGCGCAAGCCCTCCACAAGCAGCGCCGAGCAAAGGAGCAAGGTGATGCCTTCTTCATCCCTTCCCCCAAAAGATGGTGAACAGGTGAAGGCGGCCACGACACCACCCCCAATGGAGGACCGGAAGACACCGCCCCCGTCGGCCACGCCAATGGATGGCATTGAAGTAACCAAGCCTACGACCTCCACCGGCAACGAAGCGGCTCTTGAGACTACATCCAAGGCCGCTCTCCAACCAGATGCAACACTTCCCATGAATCCTCCACTTGTTCCCTTTGATAGGTTGGACCAAGATGGGGAGGCTAATAAGCTTCAGCACGAGGCGGGCAAAGCAAAAGAACCAGTTGAGAAGAACCTTGCTTTATGTGGCACACTAGGAGTGCAACCCAGTCAAGAGTCAAGTAATGGATGGCGACCTCCTCGCGTCACCCAAGAGTTTGGCTATCCTTCAGATGAAGAGATCGTGCCAAACCCTAAGGCGGACTTCCGGAAGACTTTCTTACCCCGCCTTGGCCATGTGTGTGCATGGTTCAAAGGAGCAGAGGGGGGCCCAAGACAAGCTCTTCGTCATCACAAGAAGGTGCAAGATCCAAGGCCCCATGTCTGCCTGTAACTGCAGGCAAAGGATCGCTAGCGGATGGAAGTACTTCGCGACATCGAGACATATCGCCACGCCGCTACACCGACATCAAGGCTCGTCTTCCTGAAGACCCTAACGAACTTCACCAGGTTGCGAGTCGGCCCGGAGCTAACACACGACTGAGGTCCATCGCATGTCAGAGCGTAACAGATGAGCCTGTTGGAGATGGAGAGCACCAGGACAACCTCGACGACGAAGAGAGCTTCTCCGACTCATCTTCTTCGCCTTCGTTGGAGATGCACCCGAACTTCCCTCCTTACCAAGACCTTGTTCCATCTGACTTATCAGATTCTGAAGATGGTATTGGAGATCTCCACACTGCGCCAGTTCGCATGGTGAACAGTGGTGGTGCCCCTGAAGATGCCGATGCCGTTGTCCAGGAGCCAGGTGCCGCAAATGCGGTAGCGGCGCGTCAAGCTTCCTTAGAAGAACAGGTCAGGGACCAGCGTCAGACAATCAATCAGTTGTCGTCGAAGCTTGACCAGTTCATCGAGCTCATGATGAACAACCAAGGCGCTCCATCACGAGGCGCGCCGCAACGGGTGGTGGATCCACAAGAAGAAGAGCTACTTGGGGACACTCATGCAATGCCGCCACTTAATGATGTGCGTCAACGCCAAGACCCTAGCCTGCACGCTCGACCATTGGTTAGCCCCCTTGGCTCCGCCAATGTGGCGCCTAATGCGAGCATGTTGAAGGACTGCCACGACATCGTCGAAGATATGGTGGCCAAAAAGTTCAAGCAAATGACGATAGATCAAGCCCCTCGCACCTCAGAGAGTGAGCTGGAGAAGCCTTATGAGGCATGGCACGACATGGTCGCATACCCCTCAGGATGGCACCCACCAAAGTTCCGCCAATTCGATGGAACCGGTGATGCAAGGGAGCACTTGGCGTACTTTGAGGCGGCATGCGGCGACACGGCAAACAGCTCGTCACTCCTCTTGCGTCAATTTTCAGGGTCTTTAACAGGACCTGCATTCCATTGGTATAGTCGCTTACCGGTTGGATCCATTGGAAGTTGGGCGGGCATGAAGGAGGTCTTCAAGAAACACTTCGTCGCCATGAAGAAGGACTTCTCTATCGTCGAGCTGGCGCAAGTTCGACAACGACGAGACGAGTCCATCGATGACTACATCATCAGATTCCGCAACAGCTATGTGCGCCTCGCTAGAGAGATGCACCTCGAGGACGCCATCGAGATGTGCGTCCATGGGATGCAACAACATTGGTCACTTGAGGTCTCTCGGCGCGAGCCTAGAACCTTTAGTGCCCTAAGCACAGTGGTAGCAGCCACGAAGCTTGAGTTCGAGAAATCACCGCAGATAATGGAGCTCTACAAGAATGCCAGCGCATTCGACCCTGCCAAGCGCTTCGCCGCGACATCCAAGCAAGCTAACAATGATGGCAAGCTGAAGGCGCCGGCAGAAGCGAACACCACCAAGATCTTCTCGTCTGCACCCCAAGGCCAGGTGCCCGTCTTGGGCGCAAGAGGCGAAAACGCAGCAGGAAGACAACGCCCGTCGATCCAGGAGCTCCTCAAGAAGCAGTACGTCTTCCATCGTGAACTTGTCAAGGACATGTTCAGTCAGCTAATGGAGCATCGAGCATTGAACCTTCCAGAACCTCGGAGGCCCGATCAGGTAAGGATGACTGATAATCCATTGTTTTTCCCATACCACAGGTATGTGGGTCACGTCATCGAGGATTGTGTCGCCTTCAAAGAATGGCTCCAAAGAGCTGTTAATGAGAAGAGGATCAACTTGGACCCAGAAGCCATCAACCCGGACTACCACACGGTGAACATGGTGAGTGTGGCCTCATCCCCTTCACCAGGTCAAGAGAAGGAGCACGAAGAAAAGTGGGTGCCACTCGCACAGGTGGAAGACCAGCTATTCAGCCTGGTTCTCTCCACGACGCAGGCACTTTCACTCCATCGGGAGGAAACCCCGGCCATCCACAAGGAGGAGCCTTGGAGAATGGTGCGCCGAAGGCCGTACCCGAGGAACCTTCCACCTCGGCCTCCTTGCCCAGCTCCCCTGGTGCAAGCCGCCCCGAGGATCCTAAGACGAGTCGATCCGAGTCAACGCCGCCCTCCACCAAGATTCGTCCCTATGTCAGAGGGAAACGAGTCGTTCCCACGGCCAGGGCGCATGTTACCTACCTTGGAGCAGTTCATGCCACGCGCTCGAGTGCAGGTACCGGCAAAGGGGAGTGAGGAAGATCAAGAAGGAGCTAGATCGTCCCAATCATTAAATAACGAAAGCTGCAACGTCATCCTCAGCTATAGCGACACGCCAAGTTCTGATTCAGAAGACGTGTTCACACCCGAAGAGCAAGAGGTGTTCCACGCTGAAGACACAAAGAAGGGCGTGCAACCAGAAGAGGTGAACATGAACTTGCGCGGAGGCAAGGTTCTGCCTGAACCATTGAAGATCAAGCCAACAAGGGTGCCCAAGCCGGCTGCCTCAAAAGAGGCGCCCTTGCAGGAGGAAGTGCGTGAAGAACAAGGCCAAGGGAAGACGAAGCAGCATGATGTCGATTACAACATCATTGCCCATCTCAAGAGAATCCCCGCCCTTTTGAGTGTGCATGACGCCCTCATGATGGTGCCCGACCTGCGTGAAGCCCTTATCAAGGCGCTTCAAGCTCCGGAGCTCTATGAGGTGTCCATGGCGAAGCATCGCCTCTTCTCCAACCCCCTATTCGTGAATGAAATAACATTCGACGAGGAAGACAAGCTCATAGATGATAGTGACCACAACCGACCACTCTACATGGAAGGTAATATTGGCACAGCACACCTTCGCAGGATCCTCATTGACCCAGGGTCCGCCGTGAATATCCTGCCCCTTCGGAGCTTGATGCGGGCTGGTTTCACGGTGGACGACTTGGAGTCCACGGATGTAATGATCTGCGGCTTCGACAACCAGGGAAAGCCAACGCTCGGTGCCATCACAGTGAAGATCCAGATGTCTACATTCAGCTTCAAGGTGCGGTTCTTCGTCATTGAAGCAAACACCTCATACTCGGCCCTCCTGGGGAGGCCGTGGATTCACAAGTATCGGGTTGTGCCATCCACTCTTCACCAGTGCCTGAAGTTCCTCGACACCCAAGGCACGCAGCAGCGCATCATCGGCAACATCTCTCCTTACACTATGCAGGAATCTCACCATGCAGATGCAAAGTATTACTTCCCTGTGGAAGGCAACGATCATCAATTAGGACGGACGACACCTTCGGCTGATGTCTTGATCAAGCCAGGTGTGGCACCGGCGGCCGAGATAAAGCGCCTCCTCATGCCGTACTCACCCTCCGGGGCAAAGGACTCCTTCCCGCGAAACCATAGGAGCCAAGGACGTAGGCGATCATCCTCAACAGGGCGGCACGACTCCAATCGCTCTTCCCCTGCGGAGATCGGGAGCTCTACTTCGACCTCGCGTGGGACAGGATCTCTTGAGCCTATTCCAGCAGCCCCGTTACTATTGAAGGCAAGATTCCCAACATCAACGTCAGCCACCCTGAGGTCAGCTACGACGCCGTGTCCGGAGGCTACCCCTTCTTCATCGACCTCGGCGCACCGAGATCCTGGGTGCTTAACACTTGGAAGCTCTGCAGGTGCCCAGGAAGGTCGGAAAATGCTGATGGGCAGCAATGATGCGCCACCAACCATCACGTTGCGGGCACGCAGGACTCCGAAGGAGGAACCCGCGCCCGCACAAGGAGTGGTTAGAACAAGAATAAAAGAGATGGAGGAGGTCGCAAAGGGAGCTCAAGGCGTACAGCCCCCGTCACTCTACATCTCAGTAGCTTCTCCGTTGGAGGTTTGGGTGATTCCCAACTTATCCGGATGTGGAGTCCATACCATTTTCTACAAGGTTCCCCAGGTAAAACAATGTGATTCTATATGTGAGTTTCCCAAACCTTGCAGTGACCCAGAGAAGGTGCTACACACGATGAAGGCAGAGCCCAAGATGGTTCGCTTGCTGGAGAAGGCCGGAATTACTCTTCGGCGAAACAACAGGATGCCTCCAGCACCGGCTATATGTGAGGAATGGTGGAGACAAGCGGAGGCCCTCGTCAAGCAAAAAGGCAAGGCCCAACCAAAGTTTGGGCTCGGCTACATCGATCTTGACGCCCCTAGTGTTGAAGGGAAGCTTGGCCCCATGCCAACGCCACGAGAACCAGAAGACGAAGGGCGACCGATGCTAGAAGAAGACTTCTACAACACCGGCATGCCTTTTGGGTTGAAGAATGCTGGTGCGACATATCAGCATGCCATGACATGTGTCCTTGGCGATCTGACCCACCCTACGACGAAATGATACCCCCTACGATGTCTCTGCAGATGAAGGGGAGGAGCTCGACGGTGGAGCACGAGTCAACTGCCATGCCACGTCGGTCTCATCGAACGACGACTCCAACACTTCGCCCATCATTCCTCATCAACAACTCCCCGACAACGGCGAGCCAAGTGATGATGAGGAGTTCATCTCCACACCAGCACCCCAAGAACTCGAAGATGGGGGGCAGCCAACCATCGACGAGCTTGTCCAAATCAACCTTGGGACTAAAGACAATCCGCGCCCCACTTTTGTTAGCGCCACGCTGACAGAAGAGGAGCGAGAAGAGTACCAAAGCTTCTTGATGGAGTACCGAGATTGCTTTGCCTAGAACTACAAAGAGATGCCGGGGTTGGACCCTCGTGTCGCCACCCACAAGCTGGCGATTGACCCACAATTCCGTCCTGTCAAGCAGCAACCGCGACGCTTGCGTCCGGAACTCGAAGGTGATGTCATCGCTGAGGTAGACAAACTAATCGCTGCAGGTTTCATCAAGGAGGTCAAGTATCCACGGTGGCTCGCCAACATCGTCCCGGTGGAGAAGAAGAATGGGCGAATCTGAATCTGCCAGGACTTCCGCGACTTGAATCGAGCCTGCCCCAAAGATGACTTTCCCTTGCCGATCCCGGAGATAGTCATCGACTCCACCACCGGACACGACGCACTATCCTTCATGGATGGTTCATCGGGCTACAACCAGATCAAGATGGATCCAGATGATGCCATTGACACCGCTTTCAGGACCCCGAAGGGCAACTTCTACTACATTGTCATGATGTTCGGATTGAAGAACGCCGGCGCAACATACCAGCGTGCCATGACGTGTATTCTTGGTGATTTAATCCACCATTCGGTGGAGTGCTACGTCGACGACATGGTGGTCAAGACCAAAGAACGCGAGCATCATCTAGAAGATCTTCGAGTGGTCTTTGAGCGGCTACGACAACATCAACTCAAGATGAACCCGTTGAAGTGTGCCTTTGGTGTTCAGTCGGGCCTCTTCCTCGGCTTTGTCGTTCGTCATCGAGGCATAGAGATCGAGCCTAAGAAGATCAAGGCAATCATCGACATGCCACCAGCCCAAGATCTCAAGGAGTTGAGGTCATTGCAGGGGAAGCTAGCGTACATCCGACGCTTCATCTCCAACCTCTCCGGACGCATCCAACCCTTCTCGAGCCTCATGAAGAAAGGAGCTCCGTTCGTGTGGGATGAGGGATGCCAACGCGGCTTTGATGATATCAAAAGGTACCTCCTTAATCCACCTGTCTTGGCAGCTCCTGTCAAGGGGCGCCCACTCATTCTATACATTGCAGCGCAGCCTACTTCGGTAGGTGCTTTGTTCGCCCAAAACAATGATGAAGGGAAGGAAGTGGCCTGCTACTACTTGAGCCGCACCATGGTGGGAGCCGAGCGAAATTACTCTGCAATAGAGAAATTATGCCTGGCCCTAATCTTCGCGTTAAAGAAGTTGAGGCACTACACGCTGAAGCACCAAATCCAGCTTGTCGCAAGAGCGGACCCCGTAAGGTATGTGCTAAGTCAGCCCGCGCTCATGGGGCGACTAGGAAAATGGGCTCTTCTCATGATGGAGTTCGATATCACCTTTGTCCCTCAGAAGGCGATCAAAGGGCAAGCCTTGGCGGAGTTCCTTGCGGCGCACCCGGTGCCAGATGATTCCCCTCTGATCACCGATCTTCCTGATGAGGAGGTCTTCACCGTCGACCTCGACGCACCGTGGGAGCTCTACTTTGATGGCGCCTCTCGTATGGAGACCGATGCTGATGGAGCCCCAAGACGAAGGGCAGGCGCAGGTTTGGTGTTCAAGACGCAGAAAGGAGGGGTGATGTATCACTCATTTTCCCTCCTCAAAGAAGAATGCTCAAATAATGAGGCGGAGTACGAGGCGCTCATCTTCGGCCTTCTCTTGGCGCTCTCCATGGATGTCCGCTCTTTACGGGCCTTTGGTGACTCCCAGCTCATTGTTCGTCAAGTCAATGACATCTACGAAGTTCGCAAGCCTGAACTGGTGCCGTACTACACTGCGGCCCGGAACCTGATGGAAAAATTTCAACATGTTGAAGTGCTCCATGTCCCACGAAGCAGAAATGCGCCTGCTGATGCCTTGGCAAAACTAGCGGCAGCATTGGTGCTCCCGGATAATAAAACCATGCAGGTAAATGTTGAAGAAAGGTGTCTCCTCCCAACTTTTCTGGAGCTTATCCCGCGGAGTCTGAAGTCAACTCCATCATGACAAACACGGTGGAGGAAGGCAGTGGCTGCAACCCTTCCTCAACTACTTCAAGCATGGCAGTCTCCCCGACGACCCCGTCGCGAGGCGCCAACTACAACGACGACTCCCCTTTTATCTTTATGAAGCAGGTGTCCTATACAGGCGGTCTCATGGACAGGAGGTCCTACTTCGGTGCGTCAATAGAGGTGAAACCGAGAAGATCCTCCAGGAGATGCACCATGGAGTGTGCGGCGGGCACCAAGGAGGAGCTAAGATGTATCATAGCATACGTCTTGCAGGATACTACTGGCCCGGCGTCATGGCAGACTGCCTTCGGGTGGCCAGGTCATGCCACAACTGTCAATTACATGGCGACTTCAAGCACCAGCCGCCTGTCCCGCTTCACCCTACAGTTCCCTCTTGGCCATTTGACGCCTGGGGAATCGACGTCATCGGCCTCATTGACCCTCCGTCATCCGGGGGGCATCGTTTCATCCTCGCCGCGACGGACTACTTCTCCAAATGGGTGGAAGCCGTTCCACTATGGGAGGTGAAGAGCGACAACGTCATCAAGTTCCTAGAGCGAAATATCATATATCGCTTTGGGATTCCACACCGCATCACCTCCGACAATGCCAAGGCTTTCAAGTCCAACAAGATGTACAGGTTCATGGAGAAGTACAAGATCAAGTGGAACTACTCCACCGGCTACTACCCTCAAGCCAATGGGGCGATCGAAGCCTTCAACAAGACGCTCGGCAAGATACTCAAGAAGACGGTGACAAGACACAAGAGAGACTGGCACGATCGTCTCTTCGAGTCCTTATGGGCATACCGCGTTACAGTCCGTACCCCGACACAAGCTACTCCATTCTCTCTCGTTTATGGGAGCGAAGCAGTCCTGCCATTGGAAGTCCAGCTACCCTCTTTACGGGTGGCTATCCAGGAAGGGCTCACCCAAGATGAACAGGCACAACTTCGTTTCCAAGAGCTTGACGCCCTCGAAGAGGAACGACTCCATGCCCTGCAAAACTTAGAGCTCTATCGCCAGAACATGGTGAGAGCCTATGACAAGCTCGTCAAGCAACGCGTATTCCGGAAGGGCGAGTTGGTCCTCGTGCTCCGTCGACCCATCGTCATCACGCACAAGACGAAGGGAAAGTTCGAGCCAAAGTGGGAAGGACCATACGTTGTTGAGCAAGTCTACGACGGGGGTGCATACCAGCTTGTTGATTCCCAGGGAGCCCGGCCTATGCCCCCAATCAATGGAAGGTTCCTTAAAAAATATTTTTCTTAAAATGTTGCCTCTTTCATTGCCTTTTGCTCGGGGAGACCCCTTTTCAGTGGGCTATCGGATCCATAATGCACTCTTCGTTGCATGTCGTGGATAGTTTCTTGGTCTCCCCAATTTTAACGGACTCAGTCCAACAAAAAAAAACTGGCTTTCCTCTACCACACCATGCTGTTGATTGAAGTTTTGGCTACCCTAGGACTTGTCAAAGGGTGGCACAATGCGTCAAGTTGCAGGCAGAGCGGCTCCTACACCCACAATGCACGACACGTATCAGGTGTATGCTTCCGGAGGCAGCGGGGACGATTACTTGGGCACTTCTGAGTGCCGAGACCCCGCGCCCTTCATGTTTCCTGTCATACTTCATGTTCGCAGAGACTCGCATCCCAGGGGAGACTATAGGAAAAGATTCATGGTGGCTACCTGGCCCAATGCAAGTTGGTTCTGTACGTAGCCACATGACAACCCTGGGGTACGCCACCAAAAAGCTCCAGATAAAATGCCTGAGGGTTTTCTTAGTCCACAGAGGTGAACAGGTGCCTTCCAAGTTCTCAAGGTGGGTCTTCGAGAAGTCATGAAAGAGCAATCCCCAAGCAGTGCAAGCAAAAAAAAAGTTCAAGCAAGTTCATGAAGCCTGCGGCCAATCAATCAATCCGCACAGAAAAATCCAGAATCTCCACGGAGCAGTCAAAAAAAAACCAGGAATCCAAGAAGCAGTTAAGTTGTCCTAAGCAGTACGAGACTCACTGGAAAGAAGGCGGAAGGTAGATGTTCACCACCCCTCAATAAGGCATGAAGAAAAAATCGCCAAGCTGTTCTCCCAAAACCATACACCCTGAACCTACCATACCCAAGTCTCCGGGTTCATGAGGCATGCGCAGGGGGCATGGCGGCCTGTGGGGCCCCTCTGCATGATGATGGGCTATAATATGAATTTCTGTTGCCTCCCGAAAGCATCCCGAAACACGGCGTCTTCATACACGTACACGAAGGCTTAAACAGTTGAGGATTTGTAATCGTCATGGTACTTCGACGATTCCCGATGACAAGTACTTTGGTAGCCTTCTCAGATGTCACACCCATAGCTGGTGTATAACGGGAAAGCCAACATTTTAAAGCCCAACCAAACCTTCTTTTTTTTGTTTTCTTCCATCTTTGTTCGCTTTGTTTTGTTGGGTACTTCTAGTTGTTGCGCTTCCCCAACATCTTTTGCAGGCAATGAATAGGTACTTCTCAGCGTTGCCGACGCCAACACGACATCGAGTCTCTACACCAACCTACAACACAGGCATCGGGGGCAACCCCGTACGCCTGTGGACGTCGATGATATCCCGACGTCAACCTGCTATGCTGACGGCATCCCGGCAACCAATCATCTGCACCAACATGAACAATGGGTGTAGGAAGGAGGCACATGAGCTCATAAGGGTGGTGCCTATGTCACTCCGGTACCCTGTCTCCAACAACAATGAAGTTTGGGGGCAATATCATCCCTCGATCATCCATAAGTCCGATGGTGTCCCGGCATACCACCTGGCGGTACACTCTCCATGGCGAAAGGGAGTTGTCGATGGCATACCGGCGCTTCACCTACATCATCATATGAAGATAATGGCAGCAGTGCAATGCGCCAGTGCGGCCAGCATGAATCTGTGAAACCCTCCGATCTAGTCGTCTGGCACCACAGCAGTTAAGCGGTCATGAAAAGTTCGGTAAAATCTATTTTGTTTTCAGGACAAGGCATGATGTTTCGCCACGAAATGAAGACGAAGTAGGGCTGTCTCGTCGGCTAGCATCGTCCATTGGGCAATCGCAACGAGCTCCCTAAAGAATGCGCGTGCAGAAGAACATACCTGCAACTACATGCCTTCATGGAGATCAAACATTCGCTCCTGGAGATGGTGTACATGGCGTCCGCAACACGTTGTCCTCGCAACGAGAAGCCTCCTACCTCGGCGGCGACGTTGTGCTGTGGTGGCGGCAACCACTACGATGAGCAACGAAGCCCATGAGTCCACCGTCGTTATCAAAGTTACGCGGCACACTAATTTTTTTTTCCTCTTTCTTTCCCTTTTTCCTTTTATTTTCTACACAGGTACAATCTAGCGGATGCTCAGGATACGCGTGCAAGCAACGGTGGAGCCGGCTGGACGAAGCTGGCGACGCGGTGGAGTTAGCACAGCGTATCGAGGAGCAGAGCGAGCACCGAGCCTGAAGAGGCAGCAGCGTCCGCCGAAGTCATTGTGGCCGGCGCTCACCACCGGAGGCGGAAACAACGATGGTTCAAAACCAGCACGAGCGAATGCATGACTTACTCAGTGCAATCCGTGAATGGGTGCGTGCATGGGCCATGCATCTAACCCTTCACGCGTGCATCTACGCATACTTTGGTTTGTTTGTCTGTTACACAGGTAAAACACGGCAGGCGGTCAAGATACACGTACCCAGACGCGGGTCGCCGGCCTCGGTGTTCGTAACGGCCGCAGTCGAGCCAGCCGGGTACCTGATGAGCAAGAGAGGATCGTGCACGTAGCCAGCCAGAAGGACGACGGCGCACAAGCAAGTCTGCTGAGGCGAACGCTGGGCTTTGGAGTCGGATACAACACAGCTACCTCATTAGTGTGAAATAAAGCCGCGTAAAATAAAAATAAAAAAATCATGAGAGCCATCATCTTTTTATTGCTAGTTTAATCGGTCATACAAACTTAATCAAACCCACTGGAACTAACTTAATCAAATTCACAGGAACTAAACAATCGGTTGTTCGGCGCGTCCTAAAACGAGCTTTATTTCACTAAGCCAAATTTTGTGTAAGACTAATGAGCAGCCCTTCGTCACGGGAGCAGAACTGCACACGATGATGGCACGGACCAGACCCTCAGCCAAGAGGACGGTAAGACATAATGATCGCGATCTCCGGAGGAGTGCTGCCAGCCGCCAAGAATGCGCTCGCCTCTTCACGGCGTCTCGCATACAAATCGGTCTCCTCGGAAGAGATCCGAACTGCGTGCTCGTGAGCTCTAAGGTTCTGGCTGCAGGACGTCGTCATCTCGGCCAAGACCGTCGCACGCTTCTCAGCTTGCGCCGCCAACTTCGCATGCTTCTCGGCAAGGGCCGTGTTATCCTCAACAAGCTTGCGGTGTCCCTCGGCCATCCTCCGATGAGTTTCAGCTTGCTCCACCTGCCGGCGGTGGATGGACGTCAGGTCGGCGAGGCGTTCCTCCAGACGTGGCCCATCCTCTTCAAGACGGCGACGTCCAGAAGCGATTTCCACAAGAGCTGCATCAAGTTTGCCTATCAGGGAGATCACACGCTCAGGTGCGGGGGCGTCTGCAGGAGCGGCGTCACCATCCCCTCGAAGCCGAGCAACCACCGCCTGGAGGCGTCCAATTAGGACCTCGAGATCGGGCGGGGTCTTGCTCCCGTAGCGGCTCTTCCATGGCCCTATTGCTGAGGTGATCATCTCTATGGCTGCTTCTTCCTTGTCCATAGGCCGCTTCCTGAGTGCTTCTTGAATATCAGCAAGTTCCCAGTTTATATATTTCTGGCTAGCTGCCGGGAGGACGAGGCTGGGCGTAGGTGTCTTTTCAGCCGGAGGAGCTTTAAAGCTCTCAAACGTGACGCCCTCCTCTCCAATGAGCTTCTGGTGCTTTGACACCAAAGCCCGGAGTTCCTTAGCTTCGGGAGAGCAAAAGTCGTCCAGGTTTGGTGCGTCACTCGCGACACCTAAAAAAAAGTACACGAGAAATATATGTAAGAGAAAAAAAGGGGGGTCATCCAATGGACATGCATGTGGCAAGAGCAACGCCTACCTGCAGGAGGAGGTGATCTGGGCTTCTTGGAGACTACCCCAACATCTACATCGCCAGGTGATCGCTTGTTACCCACTTCTGTTGCACCGGTTGATGGTGCCGGAGACAAAGACTTCTCCGCCGGGCTACCTGTCATCGGTGGCGCTGACTTCACCACCGGATCATGCACCGACGGCGGTGCAAGTGTCACCGCGGGAGCATCCTTCACTGGAGACGTGGCCTTTGCCACAGGCTGCTCAGTCATCTCCATCGCCTCGGCCAAGAGGCGCTGAGCGCCGTCGCTCACGACGACGTGCGGCAATACATCCTCTAGCTGGTCCTGCGTACACGAGGAAGAAGATAGTTAAAATAAAAAAAAAGGTATGTCGACATTCTTTATTTTACCTCAGGGATATCCAACGGAGCGTCGGAGTCAATAGCAATGACGGTTCCCTCGGAGGTTTTGGAAGTGCGGTTGGGTCGGTGGCGTGAACTCCGCGGCGCCGTGCTGCCCGGTGTACTCCACCCCGTCGGACCTGCTTCCCGACCTAGAAGGCGCCATAGGAGCTGAGCGATCCTTGTGACGGCGGCTACTGGATGAACCTCCGGCATCGCTGCTGCCGTAGTGCTTCGACGTCTTGGCGTCACCTTTGCCATGGTCTGACTTGTTCGGCCTGTCGCGACCCATCCTAGCAAGATACAATAAATGAAGGGAAGTCATAGGAGATGGCATGCATGCAGAGTCGCCTAATCGCCAACGCCAAAGAGAAAAAGTAGAGACTAGTTAGCAGCGGCATACCTGGCTGGACGGAAGAACTTCGGCTGGATGGGAGCACGTCTCCGCGATCGGATCTCAGTATTTGGCCGGCGCCAGAGGAAGGTGCGTACGAGGCCAATGTACGGAGCCCTTAGCTATATTTATAACCCTGGACGCGCATGCAAAATCACAACGACCTCGCCGTTTGTAGAGGATATACGCAGGCAGGTCGTTATGATGTGAATTAGGCTGCACACGTATGATGCGCCGAAAAAAAAAATCATCACCAAATAAAGTCCGACCTGCTACGCGCTCGAACTTTCTTCGGTGAGGGGGCATTTGTTCGACGTATTTTTGTGATTGCCATTTTCAGAGGATATAAGTATAAATATTTTTTTATTGCAAGTTATACACATCTACGTTTTATATTGGGTGTATACGTAGACACACGCATTAGGCATGCTCGATGCAATGGTACGTGCATGCATGCATTTTGAGTTTGCTCACGTACTAACCAATGTATACTTGCACTTGAGGCTTTGTGGCACACATGCAGGTTACAATCAGAAGACTAAGTCCACATCTACGACACGCCCGCAAGATAGCATACAATACGCGTATCTCTTTAAGTACCGTATATACCGGCTGGCGAGCATGTGTATACGTACTTGAATACCTGTAATTGTTTCAACCAGCAAACCCCGGAGATAAGCGTGAAGATGGCGATCGAACGAACCCGGCCCACCGGCAGTCGGGTAGCTAGGTACGCATGAGATGGCTTTCATTTATTCTGCGTGCAGGGTACGCGCCAAGAAAATGGAGATAAACATCAGCGAGATGATAAGATCCGCGACGAGATTGCATCCATATCTCTTCCAAGAAAATCGGGAGGTTACGCCCGTCACGAGGGCGTGGAGGGCTTCAGCTCTGCCTATAAATACATCCATCAGGAGATCCATCCGGCTCACGGACGCACGGCCAGAGGAGAGGAACTCACGCACGCACACATCCATCGCATAACACCTCCAGCACCCATCCATCTACCACGCAGCACTCCATTCCTTCAGGAATACATCCATCTATCCGGCAGGAGGAAAGACGCAGGCACCCGAGCCGGCGTACACGGAGAGAGGAGGCCGGCGTACAGGGAGCTCGGCGGCTGTGACATGGACGCGAAGCTCACCTTCCCCGAAAGTAAAACTTTGATCTAACCCATCCCTTTCCTTGTTCCTTCTTTGCATATAGCATGCACGCACACAGGTCGGGAGCATAGCCAAGAGCAACGTTCGCATAATCGGACAGCCGTCGGAGATGGAGCCGCCGGACCGGAAGGTGAAGTCGACGTGCCGGAGATGGTCTTCACCAAGCCAGCGCCACAAAGAACGACGATAAGGTCGTCATCACCACCTGCTGTTCGCCTCGTCACGACGGTTCGGCCAAGACGACGACGCGGAGCACGACACGACGCCGCCCACCGTCGAGGTCACCAGGTCGATGCCCCGGAGGTCGACGCCACGGTGGCCACCCCACTCATCACCGCGTCGCCGGAGCTCATCTTTGCCAAGCCCGCGCTATGGACACTGACGCCAAGGAGGTCGATGCCCCGGAGGTCAACGCCACGAAGGCCGCCCCTGCTCATCACCGCTAGATGGTGGACGCCACGGAGATCGCCATCATCACTCACGACTGCTTTATCACGATGGTGCCGCGGAGAACGACGATATGGAGCACGCCACGAAGAGCCTGTCGTCGATGTCGTCAAGCCGGCCCCATGGAAGCCGACGACGCAGAGGTCGCCGACAAAGTGCCCCTAAACTATCGCTAATGGTGTGAGCGAGTTTGTATGCACACTATACCTCATGTGCACGTGCATGGGCCATGCACGTACGTGCATTTTGGCTGGATGGCAATGTACGCGTTCACTGGATTCACAAAAAGAAATGCATGGAAGAAGCTACACATGAGCTATCACCCGAAGACGACGCCAAGGAAGTTGTTCGACACCATCTGCTTCGTCATGCTCGGTGTCGCCAAAGATGGAGACGCGTGGCACCCCACCTCGTGCTTGTCCACCCCGTCTTACTGTAGAGCTCTGAAGATGAACATGTGAGCACGGCGACGTCCACTCCGCGCCCGGACGCGAAGTGAAGGCTGGGGTCCTACACCACGATGCCATGATTCAGATGGCCTCCTACCCCCGTGTCGCTGCTACCGGCGCCACACTCATTCGGAGGCCGAAGCCGAGCAAGTCGGCGCCGCCCCGAGGACAAGATGCGGCCGCTGGGCGACGCGACTTCAACAACAACACCGCTCCTCTACGATCTCGTGAGACGATGCCTTGACTACGCCGACTGCCGTGGACTCGGCGTCTGGCCGGGACGAGGTGTCGACCACTCAGGCCGTGCTGGCGCGAGCAACGTGACGGTCACACATCGACGCCGGTCTCCATCGACAATTACTCCCGCAGGGTGTAGACCCTTGTACACCCCGAGAAGCTACTGGTCGTCGAGAAGTCCGAGCCAAGCGTGATCCATGCTACCCCAACAACAACTCCTCCAACGCCGCCAAGACCGACGAGGCACGACGGCGAGCGGCGTAGCCACCGCAAAGGCTACGCTACACGCGGCGCGTGTACCGACGAGGACACGGGCTCTGCCGCCGCCAACACACACACATCACCATCATCATGCATGGAGAACGCGAAGCGAAGACGACGAAGACGACCACACAGCTCAATCGGAGGTATCCCGCGGAGCAACCCGCGGGAGTAATTAATCGGGAGTCTTCCGAGGCCCCGAGAACTAGGAGATCACACAATCGCCACAGCCAGCTTGGCCGTGCTAGTAGGCCACGGAGCGCACCCTTTTTTTTATGGGATATTGTAATTTTATTTATCCAATGAGATTAATGAAATACATGTTCCCGTATCTCTTTTTCTTTTGTGTACTACGGTACACTGGCACGCCCGCATACACAGTTTTTCTTTCCAGGGCGTCTGAGAGAAACACACTCCCTTCTTCCCTTCTCCCCGGAGTCCTTAGATAGATGTTTTTCTCGTGTCAAACAGTGCCCATTTGAAATGCCTAGAAAGACAAGTATTTCGGAACGGAGGGAGTAGCTAGGAACTCATGTGTACATGAAAAGAAGCTTAATTAGTTAGGCCATGTGTATTTTACTGAACGTTACAACAAGATGTCGATGTACATAATATACAGACAAAAAATCAATACAGAGAAGACAATTTTGCTACAGCTCAGATTTTCATAGTTCTGTTTCACAACATAGTACAATGTTTTCTTCAATTTCTCACTCTGTTATTTACAGATGCAGCTAGTGCAAAGCAATGGAATAATTTCTCCTAATAAGGAACTGATGCAAAAACTGTTCAGCATTTTGTGAGTCCTTCGTTGTTTGGTAGAGCTTACGCTAATCATAGGGGTGGCCATAATGATGAACACTCTATTCAAATTTGCTTCATTTTGATGGCACATTTCCTCAGTACACCCGTAGGAGCTGTGCGTCACGGCAGTGTGATGGTTTTCCAAGGACACTAATAAGCTTGCACGTGCAACGTCTCACTTGTCTTCAAATAATTATCAAAATATGAATTGATATTTACATAGTTTTCATTCATCCGAAAGGCAACTGAAAGGGAAGACTATAGACATGCTGGTGAAAAGGGTATGACACATAATTACCGTAGGGCGTCGAGCTCAGCCAGCGACCAAGGCCCGCCGAGCATGCCAGAGACGGAGGTCGGGCTGCTATGAACAGGAGCAGGACCTTTTGCGGTTGCTTGAGCAGGTGCTAGTGCTGTGATGTTCACCGAATTGCTCCCGACAAAGCTGGGAAGGGGAAAGTCCTCGGCCCTTTATTTGGATTGCTCTTCGACCAATCAAAAATTGCCGGAATCAAGGTGGCCACCGCGTCACTGACCGCTGCATTGACTACCCTGAGCAACTCTTCTTTGGTCTCAGCTTTGGTCTTATTGACCACAATCGCGGCCTTCTCGTCGATGGTCTGCTGAGTGATGACCAACCATCTCTTCCTTCTTTCCTCTGGCTCCTCTCGGTAGCACGTCTTCCACGAGGCGCCATCTCCGACGCCATGCACACGTCCATAGGATGGAGGTTTGTCCACCGGCACCTTTTTTAGTATGTTCAGGGCCCGGTTGAATGGGTTGTCCCACTTGGGCCTCGCCGACGACTGTGATGACTCGTCGCTTTCGGCTGCCTTTTGGTGCTTCTCTTTCTGCAAAAGGGCGTGGATGGTTTACTAATGTGACAAAACTTGTAGTCGAATTGATTAGAAGCTAATATGATAATGCGGTAATATAACAATTACCAGAAGTCTCATGAACTCCCTCGTGTTCGGGTCCATGTGGGAGACACCCTCTATGTTGTTGCGCAACCTGGCGCGTTTAGCGCTAAAGAGGCACTCCCCTCTGAATCGGCCACATTTGTATATTTGCATGTGACTAATTAAGGAAGCAACTTTGTCTATGTGATGAACATTCAAGGGTTCTAGCCATCTAAACATTAGTAATGACAACAAAATGTTTTCTTGGAAAGGTTTTTTCAGGTTCAACAAAATGTGTTGACACCAACTATATTAAGTTACCAATTGGTTCAAGGGTAGTTCTACCATCGGTTTAGTTCATGATATCTAAAAGTTGGCCTGGGAGCACTATTTGAAATTTTTACCCTTTCATACAGTTGCATACTAAGTTAGTTCATGTTACCAAAGTTGGTCATGTAGTATCTCTTGAATCTTCTATTGAGATACTTATTGATATATTTAGTAAACTAAAGTTTAGTGAATTAATGCATAAGAGAACATAATAGTGTATATTATTCTCTCATGATGAAGTTCAAGCCCAACGTAGGCCACTGAAACTATAAACCTTTCTTTTATATGTATAGGTTGCACAGAAATATGTATATCTAAGGCGCCATGGCCTCCGCGGCCGTCTTCTCGGCCGCAGTGTCCATGTCGACCGCGGCGTCATCTTCCAAGAAGACGGCCACGTTTATTCCCGCGTTCGCCGGGAGGGCCGCCACCGCGCGGGAGACGGCGGAGGCCACAGTGGAGAGGCTGCACGCTTTGGAAAGGTGCTTGAGCGAGTGCGACGGCGTCTGCGACATGGTGTTCAGGAGCGTGGTGCAGACCAGAGTTTCACTGCTCAACATTATGACGCCTACCATCTAGCTAGGAACTCATGTGTACATGAAAAGAAGCTTAATTAGTTAGGCCATGTGTATTTTACTGAACGTTACAACAAGATGTCGATGTACATAATATACAGGCAAAAAATCAATACAGAGAAGACGATTTTGCTACAGCTCAGATTTTCATAGTTCTGTTTCACAACATAGTACAATGTTTTCTTCAATTTCTCACTCTGTTATTTACAGATGCAGCTAGTGCAAAGCAATGGAATAATTTCTCCTAATAAGGAACTGATGCAAAAACTGTTCAGCATTTTGTGAGTCCTTCGTTGTTTGGTAGAGCTTACGCTAATCATAGGGGTGGCCATAATGATGAACACTCTATTCAAATTTGCTTCATTTTGATGGCACATTTCCTCAGTACACCCGTAGGAGCTGTGCGTCACGGCAGTGTGATGGTTTTCCAAGGACACTAATAAGCTTGCACGTGCAACGTCTCACTTGTCTTCAAATAATTATCAAAATATGAATTGATATTTACATAGTTTTTCATTCTTCCGAAAGGCAACTGAAACGGAAGACTATAGACATGCTGGTGTAAAAGGTATGACACATAATTACTGTAGGGCGTCGAGCTCAGCCAGCGACGAAGGCCCGCCGAGCATGCCAGAGACGGAGGTCGGGCTGCTATGAACAGGAGCAGGACCTTTTGCGGTTGCTTGAGCAGGTGCTAGTGTTGTGATGTTCACCGAATTGCTCCCGACAAAGCTGGGAAGGGGAAAGTCCTCTGGCCCTTTATTTGGATTGCTCTTCGACCAATCGAAAATTGCCGGAATCAAGGTGGCCACCGCATCACTGACCGCTGCATTGACTACCCTGAGCAACTCTTCTTTGGTCTCAGCTTTGGTCTTATTGACCACAATCGCGGCCTTCTCGTCGATGGTCTGCTGAGTGATGACCAACCATCTCTATCTTCTTTCCTCTGGCTCCTCGCGGTAGCACGTCTTCCACGAGGCGCCATCTCCGACGCCATGCACACGTCCATAGGATGGAGGTTTGTCCACCGGCACCTTTTTTAGTATGTTCAGGGCCCGGTTGAATGGGTTGTCCCACTTGGGCCTCGCCGACGACTGTGATGACTCGTCGCTTTCGGCTGCCTTTTGGTGCTTCTCTTTCTGCAAAAGGAACGTGGATGGTTTACTAATGTGACAAAACTTGTAGTCGAATTGATTAGAAGCTAATATGATAATGCGGTAATATAACAATTACCAGAAGTCTCATGAACTCCCTCGTGTTCGGGTCCATGTGGGAGACACCCTCTATGTTGTTGCGCAACCTGGCGCGTTTAGCGCTAAAGAGGCACTCCCCTCTGAATCGGCCACATTTGTATATTTGCATGTGACTAATTAAGGAAGCAACTTTGTCTATGTGATGAACATTCAAGGGTTCTAGCCATCTAAACATTAGTAATGACAACAAAATGTTTTCTTGGAAAGGTTTTTTCAGGTTCAACAAAATGTGTTGACACCAACTATATTAAGTTACCAATTGGTTCAAGGGTAGTTCTACCATCGGAGCACCAGAGATCAACCTCCAGATTCGATGATATGTGTGGCAAGGTTTGCGCCGCATATGGTGACCTTGATGACTTTGCAAATTTGAAGCTCAGTGAGTTTAGCCTTTAGAACATGATGAGTCCGTGTGTTGGGGGGGTCAGGTGGCCATAGTGTGTGTGAGTGTGTGAGCATATGGGTTGTACTTGGTAGTTCTACAAGAAAAGATCATGTAATTACTATATACCTGCATCCCCGCAAAAAATTACTATATACCTAAATATTGGCAACTCAATTTACTAAATTAACTATAACATTAACCTATACATTCTAGTTTGCATATCTTTCTACGTGATACTTCATGATATCTAAAAGTTGGCCTGGGAGCACTATATGAAATTTTTACCCTTTCATACAGTTGCATACTAAGTTAGTTCATGTTACCAAAGTTGGTCATGTAGTATCTCTTGAATCTTCTATTGAGATACTTATTGATATATTTAGTAAACTAAAGTTTAGTGAATTAATGCATAAGAGAACATAATAGTGTATATTATTCTCTCATGATGAAGTTCAAGCCCAACGTAGGCCACTGAAATTATAAACCTTTCTTTTATATGTATAGGTTGCACAGAAATATGTATATCTAAGGCACCACTTAACCTATATAGGAAACATAATAATAATGTATTATAGGAAAACAAGTGTACTTGATATATAAACTTGCCCTATTATTTTACTTAATTTTCTACTATAATGTCTTTAAATAGAGCCAAAGTCATAGCATACGTTGTGTATGAGTTATGATTCGTTAGAATAATTCTTTAGTTTGTGTAGACACTATTAGGTTCAACTTACTCCAGTGACTTTGTTGTGTCCAAAATTTGTTCAAAAATTGATTTAAATATAGTTTTTGATGGAGGAGGGGTAGTTATCAAGATGTCAATGGTTAACTCTTACATGCCTACTCGTGGATAATTATTTTATTAACGAAGGTGTTAATCGCATATGAGTTTTGAATTTTCTTTCTCTGCAAACATGTAACGGTGTACATCTTTGTATAAAACTCCATTTACAAGGAACACAAGTTTGTGGTCTCAAACCAACCATTTTAAGAACAATCAGTGTTGTGAGTAGATCCAACATTTCCCATAAAATGATAAATAACTCACAAACCCTTCAAAAAAAGGATTAAAGAAAGTTAGTTAAGAGGCAACAAAATATTATTACTAGAATCTGTGAGTGGGATGCTTGGGACGAGCGTGGGGAAGCTTCTGCATCGCCATACCCATTGCCAGAAGCGTGGGAGAGAAAGAGCTTGCCGTTGGAACCTTCCGCGCCACCGCCGTCGTCGACATTGACATCTACTTTTTTAAGGGAACAGGAGAGGAAGAGTCATGAGAGGAGGGAGGAATAGCGATCGATCTGTGTGACAATAACCAATGGATCATCTTAACAGTGATCACCCCTGTCGCTCGCAGCCGGCCTTTCTAGCCAATTGGGCTCGCCGAAAAGGCCCAGTTCACCAGTGACCTCAGATTTTTCCTGTGAAGAAGCTGCCCCTTAGGACATCGAATGGGATTTGGCTCAGTTTTACTGTCCTAAATTAATGAAAGTTTCTTACAATCACTTTGTATTATTCAACTGTTCATAATAACTTTTCATTTCATATTACCTTGTCTTATTTATTTAAATGATATTTCAATTCTTATTTGAATTGTAGTTTTGCACTTAAGTTCTTAAGTGATATTCTTATTTGAATTGTGAACCAAAACTCAACAATGAGCAAAGCTGATGTCAAATTTTATATTTGAGTCCAAATTCATCTAAGTTTAAGTAAAAATTTCAGTTTACCCCAAATTTTGTATGCATGAAAGCAATTCATATTCGGGGAGAGAAAAGTCCCCCGCTCTCATATAACTATGGGTCATTGCATGGGAGTGGCAGAGAAGGGGGGGAGGTTGGCAAGGTGCTGGCCACCCATTGGATCGGAGAAGATCCTATGGCTGGGTTATAACGTGTCGTACTACTTTGGTCAAGTTAGGCGGGTTATGGGTTGGGGTGCGCACTTCACTGTGTTGCACGCTAAGTGTTAGCTAGGAACTGGGTCGGGTTCGTTTCGGGTGGGGTAGGTAAGGTTTTCATTCTCGTTTCTATTTATTTTTAGGTTTCTTTTTCCTTTTGAATTTAAACTCGATTTAAAAAACAATTTCATTCAAATATAAATATTTTGGGGAAAATTCTACATCTGTCCATTTAATATTTAGGGCTTAGAGAAATTGATTTCCATCATAACTTCTAAATAAAAATTTGTAACAATTATTTAAGGATATTATAGAATATTCTAGAAAAAGTTTTTGGGTCCAAATAAATAACAAAAATATTTTTTCAGACTTTCAATATTTCCTTCTAAATCTCTAGGTCATATGGTATATATTTTCTAGCCCAATATGAAATAAAGATTACACATATTTTTAAGCTAAATATCGCATTGTATATATTCCCTAAAAATAATTTTAGGGTTCTAAATAATTCGAAAAAAGTTTTGATCCTTAAAGGAGAATCAATTCAAATCAATTCCTGGTGAAAACCAGCTAGGCTCAAGCACTACAAGAAATTTTGCAAAAATTTTTAATAATTAACCATAGTTTAACTGTTCACATTCCAAAAAAGGAATTTCTTTGGGTTGTGACATCTCGTGCTGCAGGCAAGCCCACATCGTAAACATGGGCCTCACCTCAACAGCCCATCCCACGCTCTGCTGCAGGGCCATTTTCAATAGCAGGGGATAGGGGAGAGGTGGGAAGGGGGACGCTGAGGGGTGGCGACGACAAACGTGCACTTTTTTTTGCGGGAAAAACTTCCAATCTATTCATCTTCAATCATGGTAGTACAACGAACACTAGAAATAAAAAAATTACATCCAAATCCGTAGACCACCTAGCGACGACTACAAGCACTGAAGCGAGTCGAAGGCGCGCCGCTGCTATCGCCCCTCCCTCACCGACGGGCAAACCTTGTTGTAGTAGACAGTCGGAAAGCGTCGTGCCTTGCACCAGAACAGCAACCGACGCAGATGAAGAGTGTAGATTAAAAGGATCCAACCTGAAGACACACGAACGAAGACGAACGACGAACAGATCCGAGCAAATCCACCAAAGACAGACCAGCCGGAGACACAACTCCACACGCCCACCGATGATGCTAGACGCATCACCGGAACGGGGGGCAGGCGGAGAGACCTTTATTCCATCTTCAGGGAGCAGCCGCCGTCTCGCCTTCCTGAGCAGGACACAAACCCTAACAAAGCTCGAAAAAAGATCCAAAAACGGAGCCCTCCCAGTGGCAAGGGGCGAGATCCACTCCGCCTCCAAGGCCCTAAGGCCACCGGATACGGGACGGACCGGCGCCGGCGCCGGTGGGAGGCAGAGTATCCTAGCTTTTTGCAGGGGCGGCTGGCTAGGTCAAAGAGGCCAATTGCGTATTGTTTTTATCCTTCTGTTAGTTGCCCTGCTAAGTCTGTATGACGAACGTGCACTTTAATGGGCTGGATGGTGGTGTACCGGATGGAATGTCTTGGACTAGATGGGGGGCTATTTTACCAGGGTGGCCATTTTCCCAGCCTTTTGCTGTATGATCCACCAGTCATTATATATTGACTTCCATGAAAAAAAAGTATATAGTGACTAGCCATTGCTTGCTGATAACATGGCAAAGTGGTGGGTCCCAAGCTGTTAAATGAGTCTCCTTATCACCATGTCTGATGTGTCGAAGTGATGGATCCCACAAAGGTGGAAATGGGTTTCAGAATACGACAACTTGCCAAGACAGGCCACAGGGGCATATAGCTATTTTCTTCGCAACCGATAGTGGCACATACTGAACCCGTGAAGTTTAAGTGAAAATCAGAATATATGAAATTGTTTGTGGCACGAACCAAAGTTTTCCTATATATGTATAGGTGGGGATATCTGCCCCGGGTGATTAAAAGAATTTATCAACCAACCATTGTAAGTGCTTACCGAACAAGAACGACTAGTTCACAATCACTAGGAAGCCGAACATGCAGCTATATTGGCCGACCCCCTTGCATTTCCTTGGATTCAATCATTCGTCTGCACGAGTAACCTCTCCCAAGTAGTTGTAGCTAATTAAAATCAGTGTGATCGAAATAGTTGTTCTAATGAAACATAAGCAAAAGTCGGTGCATGCGTGCACAAACCAGCTGGTGAAGCTAGGTGGCTGCTACCAGACGGCAGGTACGTGTACTTGGATAAGAATTATATTGGAATACGCCGACAACCCATTCGTGTGCAGCATGCATTATGATCGGTAGTTTCAAGCCAATCAATACAATCATATGGATAGACATGGAAGAAGTTAATAAGTTATACATGATGTGCACGCACCACAGGTTGCATTTCCAACGCAATGTCGAATATTGCAGCTTGCTCTAGCTACCATGCGCACGTCCTGCGTGTATATACGCTCTTTTATATGGTGCGTGCACATCATGAAGCCGCGCCTTCAATATGAACCTTCAATTTAGGCTGGACCGGTCTAGACGCCTGAAATCTTTAGGCCAGTCCCACATCAACGGGCGATTTGGGGAAGTCCGGAATTCCACCATGTTGGTCGGACTCAAAATAGTACGCCGTGGCCCGCACGGCAGGCGGCCAATTCTCCATGGTGGACTCAGTGGAGAAAGTCCACCTTGTGCCACAGACAATTCCATATGGCTCTTCAAGAAGCTTGAGGACGAGGACAAGGAGGACAAGGAGCAGCACGATTACGATGCCAGAAGGCACACCACGGCGGCTCTGGTGGTTTGCGCTAGCGGCCAACGACGACGATTTTAGTATTTTCTTCATATGGTTTTCAAGAAAGGAACAAAAAAATATTTTTAAATAAGTGAACATTTTTTTAAATGCAAGCAATTTTCAAATTTGTGTACGTTCTTATAGAAACATGAACTTTTAATATTTATGAATACAAGAAAATTTATTCAATTTTTCTATTTTTTGAAAAAACTTAAAATTTAACTTTTTTAAAAAAATCTAAAAATGAGAAAAAGTTTTTTTTGGCATACTTAGGAACATTTTTTGGAAAACCGAACAGGAAACTTTGAAAAGGTTCAAAACCGGTTTCTGCACATGTACTACCCTAAATGGGCCAACCGACAACATTCGCTGATGCTCGGCTACTTGTGCGTTTGCCCAACTATTTAAGGCAACGAGCGTCAAATAGGAAACACCAGCTAAGTGGGAGCAGAAGCATTGGCTAAGAGGGAGCTCGGCGCAGGAGGATGTGCGCAAAGAGAAGGAACAAAAGACAGAGTCCAGGGAAGCTAAAAGAACATATAGAATAATTCTTAAAGATTCATGAAAACATTTTGGAATTTAAAATATGTATATGAGTTTAAAAAACAATCAAGAATTTATAATATATTTTTGAATTTTAGAAAAAATCATAAATTTGAAAATATAGGCGAATACTGTAAGTGCACACGAATTTGAAAATCAGGAAAATAGAAAATATTGTCAAATTTGAAAATATTTGAAAATTAAGAGAAATTTCACGAATTAAAAATAAAATAATAAGAAGGAAAAATAATAAATACAAACTATAAAATAAAAAATAACAAACAACAGCAACAACAACAAAGTGTTTAGTCCCAAAAAAATTGGTAGGCTAGAGCAAACTGCAAATTAAAAAGAAGAAATAAAGAAAACCGACAAATGAAACAGGGAAAAAGAAAAACCAAGCTAGATTCTTCCAAAAAGGAAACCACAAGGGCCAATGTCGTCAGAACAGTTGGGCTCTACGTAAACTGGGATGAAGTCGCTTGCAAGGGACTGTGATATTTGACTCCAAGTTAAGAAATTGAGTAATGGGCATAATGATGTTGGGCGTAAGAAAAGTTGAGATGATCGTTGGGGAAGTCTTCAGCGCTGCGCTGGGATGGAGGATGATTCACAGGATTACTGTCGGGTGAAGATGCAATCCTCCAATAAATCATAAGTTCACATGGGCTTCACATTTGCTGTTGTTTCAGCCCGCTTGTTTTCCTTTCATATTTGAATCTGGTCTTAACCTCACGAGGATGATGGTGGAGTCTTTAAAACCTCATTTTAGGGGGCATTGGCTTGTCGGAGAGGGGAGCTCTCTTTATCAAAAAAGAAAGTTAAGGAACTAAAATTCAAACAAAAACTTAAACCTAGACATAGGGACGACATGCAAGCAAGCAAGCACAAAAACTAGAAGTGTTCTGAATTTAATCAGAACATGCAGACATGCGAAAACTAGCAATGATTTGTATCAATCAACACGCTCAATTCAGTACATGCATGTCACCCAATGTTCTAAATACTGGAAATCATATTTATTAAATTAAATATAATACTAACCTACATGCTCTAATGCATTTCGTTCTACATGATAATTCATGCCATCTAAAAGTTGACATTGGACCACCATTTAAAATTATTATGGTTCATACAGTTGCATAGTAAGTTACATCATGTTCATGTAGCCACTCTCGAATCATCGATTGAGATATTTAATGACAAAATTAGTACACTTAAGTACAGTGAATATAATGCATATGAGAACATAAAAGTATATCTTATTCTCCCATGATCAAGTTCAAGCCCAATGAAAGCAACTCAAACTATAAAGCTTCCTGTTATATTTATAACTTGCAAATAAATTTATATATCGAAGGGAACACTCAACCTATGGAGGAAACATGATAATAATGTTATTATTGGGAAAAAAATTATACTTGATCTTTATACTCCCCTTACTTTTATGGTCTATTATGATAATTATATTGTATTTTGTAATCATTAAATGACTTTCAGTATAATCAAAACCATATCATACGTTACATATGAGATATGAATCATTAGAATGTTTCATTAATTTGTGTAATCACTATTAGGTTCAACTTACTCCAGTGACTTTGTTGTGTCCTAAATTTTTTCAAAGTTTGATTTAAAGATAGTTTGTGATGTCAAAGTGGTAGGTATCGGGGCCCTGCCTGAAAGTACTAGTAGGCTTTCCAACCATGAGAATTTTTGCGCTCGTCCTGCTCAGAGCAGCAAATCCAGACCCTTAAAGAATGACCATATGTGTCCCTTTCATTTTGAAAATACTTGATGAATAGTAATTTAGCATAACTTTCAAGTACTTGAGTAGCATGCCCACATAGATGTCACCACGAAGTGATAGTCCATTAGCTACTATAGGCGATGATTTAGTCAAAGCCCACGACTCTCCCTAACAGGTTCGGCTCTTCATCAAAGTATGCTCTAGCGTTGTTGCAGTCAACCTGCATTTCCTTTGAATATGCATACTACACCAAAAACAGCCGATAGTGACATTATATTAGTTAAATATTTTCCAAGTAGTAAGCTTTATTTTATTGTGCAGACAGACAAGATGAAACAACCTTTTAGCAAAATTGATCTGTGGGATGAAGCTCATAAGAAAAAGAATATAAGTTCTATAAATAAGAATGTGCAACAATTGATGGTATTCTTATCTTTCTCATTTGGTAATATCATCCATCTAATTTAGTATACCTATTCTTCCTTGATTTTTTATTCAAGTATAAAACCCATCTCAAGTTAGAACTACTTAAGAAGTAAAAAGGGGAACCTTTCAGCAATAGATCTTGACAAATTTTTGATGATGTAATTGTTAAAGAGTTGACAGTTGGTGGTTATTATGATGAGACATATTGAGGCAATGCTAGGTCTTACGAAGGTTCTACTTCTGGTGAAAAATTAGTAAGAGAAGCAAGGATTGAAGAGGAACTTCCAGCTATGAAAAGTGATTACTGAACTTTGATAAAGAATGTGTGCTTTAATGGCAAAGAAATTTCCAAATAAAAATGTTAGTCTAATGAACATTGGAGTGATTACTGAGAATGATGTTAGTACCTCAATATACCACTCCTTTTATCCATGTACTTCGCTTATTTTGTCTCTATAAAAATTGTGTTTGTCCTTTTCTAGGATAATACTCCTACTATAGTTTCTACTGGTGTTGCCTCGTACAAGGTTTACAACATTGAGAAATCCATGGACAACATTGCATCGTTAGAAAATGATCCAGAGGTTTCATTGTAGATGTTTTCTTTAAAATACATATATACCATTAGTAAATGCATACCTAATCTTTTATTCCATCTAGCATCTAAGGTACTAATAGTTATTCATGGCCCTTTAGTATGTACAAGGATGAATAGTATGTACAAGACTGAAGTTATGCTGACATAATTTGTAGCTTGATGTGCTAAATTATTGTTTATATCCAGAAAATTTGATTTTACTATAGGTAGCAGATTCTGCATATGGTACCATGCAGAAAGTGCACCACATGAACTCATTTTCACCACACCAAGAACAAATTATGATGTCTACCTATATTTTATGTAATTTCATTTTCAATCTAGCATGGTTATTTTTAGTTTTTGACTTGTCTGCTGCACCTTGCTAATGTTATGCTTGAATCATTTTCTACCATTGCTTGGTTTGCTATAGGCATCTAAAGAAAAGGAATTGCCAAAGTGACAAGCTTTACAACAGGCATTTCTATCCCTAGATTATGGTTACTCAGGATGCTTTGTATAAATTCGATATGCATATTTTGTTCGTAAAGAGGAATAGTGTCCTAATCTTTTTTGGTTATGAATTATTTTTCTTATATCTCTTGTAGATTAATATTGGTGAAAGAAACAATGGTGCCATCCAGTATGAGGTTGAAAATGTCGTGTAACCCCACAATGTTGTTCAAATTGAACTGAATTGGACAAAGGTTATATTGTTGTTTGTCATCTCTCTATTTAGGTTATAGGCAATTGCATGTCTTAACTAATTCTAGTATGTCATTTCATTTATGGTCTAGGTGGCATTCATTTCATCTTTATTCCATTCTTTACATGATTTTACATGTAGATTATTTTTCTCACCTGGCATATATCACTAGTAGAAAACGGAGCTTTAGCGCCGGTTCGTAAGGGCCTTTAGTGCCGGTTCCATAACCGGCACTAAAGTGTGGGCACTAAAGGCCCACCCCTTTAGTACCGGTTCGGCATGAACCGGCGCTAAAGTGTCACCACGTGGCGTGAGCTCGCGCCCTGGTATGGGGGACCTTTAGTACCGGTTGGTGTTACCAACCGGTACTAAAGGTTTCTTTTTTGAAAATTTTGGAAAAAAATTTTGATTTGTTTTTCAATTTTTAATTTTGCTGAATTATTTGATGATTTATTCTCTAATCACCTCTCTTAACTGCTCAAGTGTGGATCACTCGTTCCAAATCATCTAACTTCCCGACCGGTCACCCATCTCTCTCACTACTCTAGCCTGAGCACGCTTAACTTTCGGGTTCTATTCTCCTTCGTTTCCGAGTCTGCACTTGTTGTTTTCCTGACAATAGTAGGATGTCAATCCTATTAACCCTCAGGAGTTTAGCTTGAGCATGAAGTCACACATTTCATCGTTTGAGTTTGAAACTATTATTCTAAAAAACAGTAATTATTTAGTAACGCTAATATTTCTTGAATAAGTTTGACCATAGTTTGACCACAGTTTCACCATAGTTTGACCACAGTTTGACCATAGTTTGACCAGATTTGACAAAAATTCAAAAAATTGAAATAATTATTTAGTAACACTAATATTCTTGAATAATTATGTAGTAACATTAATACTTCTTGAATAAGTAGTTTGACCAGATTTAACCAATTTTTTTTAAAACTGAAATTTGACCATATCTTTTTTTCCTTTTGGAATTTGAGGATTCTAAAAAATTCCAAACAGACCATAGGCTGTCTCCATTGGATGCGAGTTTTCGTGCTGAATTTTTTGATATATTATACGTTTTTTTCCGACATCGTATGCAAAAGTTATAGCCGTTTTATATTTTCCCTACACTTTTTGCAAAATATGTCCAAATTGTAGTTTTCAAATTTTCCTAACTAGTAGATGTAGAATATAACTACCTCTCGAAGGATTTAATTTTTTGAAGTTTTTATCATTTTCTTTTGATTTTTTCAGAACTGAAATGGCGACACACGGGGGGTAGAGTTTGAAAATTGCCCTATAGTGCCGGTTTGTGTCACAAACCGGTACTATAGGTCAGACCCCTTTAGTACCGGTTCATGGCACGAACCGGTACTAAAGGTGATCGTGGGCCCCCGCCCGACGCCACTGCCATCACCCTTTAGTACCGGTTCGTGCCACGAACCGGTACTAAAGGTTCAACATGAACCGGCATTAATGCAAATCCGTTCGAACCGGCACTAATGGTACCATTAGTACCGGGCCAAAATCAAATCGGCACTAATGTGCTTCACGTTTGACCATTTTTCTACTAGTGTATGACCGCAAGTTTGGTCCACTTCACCTTATGCATCATAATAGTTATTATGTGCAATATAAACTTCATTCACCAAATTTGTAGCGAGCACATGTTGCACACGCTAAAGATAAGGGACATTGTGTGAAATTATCTTTAAAACATGATCAGAGATTTGAAGAGGTTCTTACCTAACATACATGTCAGAACTCTCTATTTAGTTGCCATCGTGGTGCTAATCACTTACATAATTTTACTGTGTTTGATCTTCTGTAGACATCCAAAACAAAGGAATTACTACAAGATCGGGCTTCACATAAGGTATACAAGTCTTATTGTTGGATATTCATCATAGTTGTTCAGTGTAATTGTTTCATTTATTTCCCAGAAACTGGGAATTGTTTTTTCTCTCTCAAAGAAGTCAAGAAATTGACGCATGGCGGTTGCTAAAGGAATAATACATAGTAAAGACAATGCATATTTGGTTGGAGGGGATATGCTTGGCTCTACATTTTACAGAATCCTGGTTCAAGAAGTTAGTCATATTGGGAGTGAAAGATTGTCGTGGCCAAATGAAATTATCAAACTGTGGAAGATGCTATTGGTCATTGTATTGCTTGGCCAGTTACTCATGTAAGTTTCAATCGTACACTCCTATTACTATTTACTTAAAAAGTGTGATGGTTGGTTGCAAAGTCATTGAAGTGCATGTGTATTAGTTGTCACAGTTTTTACTGGTATCCTTGCATGTTAAAAAGCTTAAAGAAAACTGAGCCAACTAACCCTCTCCCAGATCCTATAGAGGTAATTTTCTTTATTTCAAGTTTCTTAATAACGGAACTGGTATATTATATACAAAAGTGAATGATGGAAGTAAAAAAATCCAGTTGCTTCCTTGTCAGATTCAATAAGCATTAATGCCACAAGAAGTTGTATGCTAGTAAATTGTATATATACACAGTGTGTTCTTGATCAGTGATAAGCTTTCATTCACATTAGTTATTGCCCTAATTTTGTATTTGACTTCTACAACAGCCAACTTTATTTAACGATGAGAAATCAACATTAAACAAAGTCATATGCTTGTATGGTCTATGGAGGCTACCAATTTCAAGAACTAAAATAATATTCTGAACAAAGTGTCCAAACTAAGTAATCATGTTTTACATGTGTAAACTCCCTGGAGTATTAAACAATATTCTCTAGCTCACCGTGTTAAAGTTTTGGTTGGATTGAGAAATTCACAGAGGTCGGTGTAGCTGAAATGTAATTATAGTTAAATGCTCGTATGAAACCAATACACCGTAAAGTTTAGTCACTTGAACTATTTGAATCAACACCCTTCTTGTTGCTACTGCCTTTCTCCTGATGCTTGCACACATAGTTCAGGCAACTATACTTTGAATAGCATATGCATTGTGGTCTGTTCAAGTTGCCTTTTCATTGTTCAGATGCAAACCTTTTTTATAACTAGTATTAGCATTCCCAACCATTAACATCACATGAAAGAATTCATTCACATTGTTAAATTTGATATGTACCACAAGCTTTTTTTGCTTGACTTGCTTTTCAGTTCAAGTATAGGTTATTAGGAGATACTCCCTCCATCCCATAATATAAGAATGTTTTACAAACTATGTTAGCTTGAAAGCTGTTCTTATATTATGGGCCAGAGGGAGTACTATATAAGTGATAACTCGAAGTGTGTGAGGATTCTAGTTTTTTTTCCTTTTAAAGTATTTGGACAAGACAACCGGAAATTCATTAACTAGAATACATAATTAATAGTCTCATTGTTTTGTTTCAGCATTACAGTCAATGAAGGAGAGGACAAGAACAATCTCAAGAAGTTGTTGTATTTGGGAAAAGTCATAGGGTAGTCCATGTGTGCCAGAAAGCCTATGATCTCACGTGCATATCAAGCAATGAAGATCTTGTTTAGTTGTATTTTATCATTTATGTAAATTTGAACTACTAGTATCATTTCAAGTTATTGGTATCTGTATTTGCATCAGAATTAGACATTGTTGAACTAAACACTCACACCAAAGATCATTCCATATTTTCTCCAGTTTTTTGTCATTAATCTTATTGGTCCCTTTAATCTGGAATAAAATGTGTTGGATCGAAAATATTCCTGCTTTGCTTTGAGAAAGTGATCATACTTTACCGAGAAATTTTTACCTCAATGTCTAAAAAACTTAATAAAATTTCTCCACTAGCGACTTTTAGTAGATTTTTGAAGGCATTGACTAATGTCTATTTCAGAACCTAAAATGCTTCATAGACGCCTCTACAAAAGTCTGCACGACCTGTCAAAGTCATTGGCTAATTTGTACATGGAGATGGCTGAGAATGCCTCCATAAATGCCTTTATTAGTTCTTAGAGGCGTTGATTGATGTCCATAGGGAATGCCACTATGTCTCTTAAATGCACAATACTTTGTCCCTACAAAGTTTTCTCTATTGGTTGAGACATTATCTAGTGACTAAATTGAGCGCCTTTATAGATAGGTACATACATACTCTAAGTGACTATTTGAGATGCCTCTACCTGTTGATACATAAACTTATGCCACTACTAAGTGATTTTATGTCATGTAGAGCCATTGACATAATGACTCTAAATCATAGAGATATTGTACATATAGGCATCACATGAGGCACTATAGAAAGTGTATCTATAGTTATGTAGATACCCATGATAATGTCTTTACAGTCATGTTTCTAGGAACCCATGATAATGTCTTCACAGTCATGTTTCTCTTGTACTGACATAGTTTATAGAGTAGATTAGAAAGGCATGAGTACTTGAGTTACTCAACAAGTTCATATATATTGTGGGTGGATATATACTATTGCTACAACCACAAATATTTCCGCAAATACCTTGTAGAAGTAAAGATTAACTCATAGGATCATCAGATTTTGAAGATTGCTAGAATCTCCGACAAACTCCTTTCCCGCCATGTTCGTAGATATTTCCCAGATCAGGAAGGGACAAGCCACAATTCATAACAGTCAGTAGAAGTGTGCTACTTCACCCACAAGCGATTAACTTAGCCTTTTCGTCGGGTCTGTAACCCATCACATCCATCATTTGTGGCCAGGTCTAAGATTCAAGTCTTTCACACTTCTGTGTGTACCAAAGCCCCTTCCCCCTGTCGTGCAAAATTTGCTACCCGTGCTTGTTGAGCTTACGCTGCCCCGGCAATAAAGTTTTAATGACCCTCTATCAATAGCGTATTTATGACACCCATAGACAATATGAATTGTACTTTTGCAATTAAGTCCTTAATTGATATTCTTATTTGAATTGTGAACCAAAAGTCAAAAATGTGCATAGGTCATGTCCAATTTTGTATTTGAATCCAAATTCATCTAAGTTTAAGTGGAAGTGTTAAATTTACACCAAAGTTTGTATACATGAATGTGAAGCACATTCGAGAAGAAAAAAAACTCCCACTATCATATAACTACGGGTCATTACACCGAGGTCAGTGGCAGAGAGAGAGAGAGAGGGGGGAGAATTGGGGGAGAGGGTTGGCGGGGCTTCTTGGCCGTTAGATCGGAGAAGATACTATGTCTAGGTTATAATGCGGTGTACCGCTTTGGCTAAGTTAGGTCGGTTGTGGGCTGGATTGCACACTCCGTTATGATGCACGCTAAGTGTTAGCTAGTGATTGGGATGTGTTGGTTTTGGGCTAGATAGGTTTTGTTTCATTGTCCTTTTGAATTTAAATTTGATTTAAAAATTAATTTCATTCAAATCTTTTGCCAAAAAATCCAAAAGATCCATTAATATTTAGGGCTTAGAGAAAGTGATTTCCAGCCTAAATATTAAATACAAATTTTGTAACCCCTATTTTTGGATATTATTAAACAATCCCCAAAATGTTTTAGGGTGCAAATAAATTCCCAAAATAATTTTTAGGTTTCCAGCATTTCCTACAAAATCTCTAGGTCTTATGGAATTTACTTTCCATCCCAATATTAAATAAAAGTTTACATATGTTTTGTAGGCTCAGTTTTGCATTATGAACATCCCCTAAAAATAATTTAAGGGTTATAAATAATTCCAAAATAAAAAATGGCACAAATGAAAATTGATTCAAAACAATTCCTAGTGAAAGCTAACTTGGCTCAAGTAGTACTGGCAAATTTGCAACTACAAATTGACCATAGTTTAATTGTTCACATTACAACATTGAATTTTTTTGGGATGTGACACATATCATGCTGCAGGCATGCCCACACCGGAAACAGGGGGCTCACCTCGAGAGCCCCGCCCTTGCTCTGTTGTAGGGTTGGTTCCATTGGCGGGGTACGAGGGAAAGGTAGGAAGGGGGAAGCTGGGAGGTGGCGGCGATGGACATGCACCACAATGGACTGGATGGCGGTACCAGATGGAATGTCTTGCACCAGGGTGGCCATTTTTTCAGCCTTTTGCTATATGACCAACCAGACATTACTCCCCCCTTTCCAAAATATATGGTGTATTAGTTTTTTCAAAAGTCAAATGTGGATGTTTGACCAAGTTTCTAGAAAAAAAACTTTCAATGTCTATAGTACCAAATTTGTATCATTAATTAGATCCATCACGAAAAGTATTTTCGTATTTTATTATTTTGTATTGTAGATGTTGATGTTATATTCTATAATCTTCGTCAAAGCCTACACAAGTTTAACTTGCATGAAAATCGATACACCTTAAATTCTGAAACAGATAGGGCATATATTGACTTCCCTGGAAGAAAGGAAATATTATATAGCGACTAGCCATTGCTTGCTAATAACATGGCAAAGTGGTGGGCCCAAAACGGTCAAACGAGTCTCCACGTTGCTATGTCTGATGTGTTAAAGTAATGGATTCCAGCTGCACGAGTAACCTCCCCGAAGCAGTTGTAGCTAACTAAAATCAGTGTGATCGGAATCGTTGTTGTAGTCAAACATACAGAAAATCACTATAAATACGAGGATATTAATAAACCAGGACTGAGTAGTATGTACCAGTTGAGTTGTGACAACCACAAATCCACAAAGACATGGACTTATTATTGCACGCCGATATCAACTATACATGTAAAAGGAGAGGGCAAACAATTTGGTTTTAATGTATTTTGTACTTTTAATTGACCAAATGACATGAGTATAGTTAATTTGGGGTTGTGTAAACTCGGGATTGTCCAATCGTGCATACAGTTCATCACTGTTTGACTAGCTTGGACATGGACAATACAATAATGTGGACATTTCTTGGTAAGATGATGTTGTATGTGTGATGGACATTGTACTTAATTGTTTCACTTTTATTTTTATTTTTGCCAATCCTCTCCTAGCGATGAACGATATATTGCCTATCCATCAGGTGATGCCTCCATTTAGGGATTCGGATTTGCATCGTCTTTGGCGGTGGTTTCAACTAGTGAGGACTAAGGACCAAGCCCAATGGTTTCCAACCCCCGGACAACATACGTTCTCAATTTAGAAAAAAAACATTCAAGAAAAGTGAAACACTTTCTCAATCTATCTATTGTCTGGCTGATTGTTGTTTCGCCCTAATAGTGTCGGCCGGCCTAGGGTCTTATAGCTAATCAACACCGTCAAGCTCGAAACTTGAAATTAGTCTTAAACAGCATCCATGCTCTAGCCGGATTAGCTAGGTAGTTGCTATAGTTAATTGTGTCCAAGTGATCAAGTTGGGGCATGCACTTACCTAGCTCTCTGATCTAGGCTCTCAAGCGTTTAAGTATTAGTACTAGCTAGCTAATTGAACTAGTTAATGAACACAACTAGATATGCTAATTAACCACCACTGGATCAAACTAAGCATGTGGTATTATGAATGTAGTAGTACTAGCTAAGTTACCCAATGAAACCAGTTGATGAGCTAATCATTCACCTCGCAAGTGGATCAAGCTAAGCATGTACTATGAATATGCATCAATGGAGATTGGTTGGGTTGTCACTGCCATGAGTGCACTTGCACACACATGACTAGCTTGGGGAGTTGTCGTGTCTCGTCGTCGTGGACATTGTGAGGCCGGAAGCTCGAGCGATGTAGGCATGATCTGATCCACGGGAGACAGGTTGTTGGAGTGTGGATCAGACAAACAAAATACAGTGAGTAGGTCGGCTACCTCCATGTCCATAGCTTGTGAAGTTGTAAGCTTCCATTGGCCAATCCCTAGGGCCTAGGCACACAAATGTACCTATCCCTGCACCATTTGCAAATCAAAGAGAGATATCCCGCGAAAACAAAACATAGATTCTCTTGTGCTCACAGTTATACTAACTGTCGTCATCATCCGGCAGCTGCTGCATCCGAAGCTAGCATGATGCCAGCCAAGCATGTCGTACGGTGTCTTCAATAAAGTCTCCCAGATGCCCCGACTTGGTTGGATCATGTCTGTCCTGCGTAGAAATAATGCGATGGTAGTTTCCGATCGGATGGTGCCTAGAAGTCCACATGGAACCCATTGTCCCTGTCAACGGTCATTCTCAGAGCCGGAGATGTAACCATGTGGGCCGTCATAACGAAGTTCATCTGCCCTGTCAACGGTCATATTCTGAGTCTGTACTTTCTTATTTGGCGCATCTGCTGCTTCTGGCCGGCCCATGTAACAAAAAGACAACCGGTGGTTATTTTTGGTTCTGGGAATATTGCAGAATGTTCCTTTGCCCAGGTTTTTTTTCTTTTTTTAATCTGGTTCATCGGTTTTTCTTTTTCTTTCACTTTGTCTTTTTCTTCTCTATATAAATCCGCAAACAAAAATTGTTAATATTGTTTTCAAATTTTTGATTTGATTTGAAATGCATGAACATTTTATGAAATCCATGAATATTTTTCCGAATTTGTGAATATTCTTAAAATTCTTACATTTTTAAACATCCATTCACTTTTTTAAAAGTCATGAACTTTCTCCAAATTTGGCAAACTTTTTCAAATTTCAAGAACATTTTAAAAAAATCCATGGACATGTTTTAAACCTGTGAACATTGTTTTTCAATATTTATTTTTCAAACTCATGAACATTTTTTAATCCATGAACATTTTCTCAAATTTTAAAAAATAAATCTGTTAGCTTTCTATGATTTCACCAAGTTTTTAAAAAATAATATGAAAAAAGGCTGTTTTTTTATAAGAGTGGCGGGCGGAAGAAATAAAAAAACACAAATCGAGTGGCAGCAAGCTAGCGTGCGTCGAGCGAGCAAGAGTCGAGTGACCGATTTAGAGGGTTGATCCAATGCGGGAGACGACGTCTACATTGTTGTGTAACCTGGTTCATTTAGCGCTAAATAGGCCCTCTTCTCTGAGTCGGCCACATTTGTAAATTTGTTTGTGACTAATTAAGGAAGCAACCTTGTCTATGTGATGAACATTCAAGTGTTCTAGCTATCTAAACATTATTAATGACAACAAAATGTTTTCTTGGAAAGTTTCTTCAGGTTCAACAAAATGTGTTGATGCCAACTATATTAAGTTAGCAATTGGTTCAAGGGTAGTTGTACCCTGGGGCCACGAGAGATCAAACTCTAAATTCGACGACATGTGTTTGTCTTGTGAACGCAGACCTTTTTTCAATACTAGGCTATGTTTTCATCGCATATGGTGACCATGATGACCTTGCCAATTTTGATACTCGGCGAGTTCGGGGTGGCCATGGTGTGCGTGTGTGAGCATCTGCATCGTACTTGATATTTCTACAAAAAAAGGTAATGTAATTACTATATCTAAATATTGGCGACTCAATTTACTAAATTAATTGCAACACTAACCTACATGTTCTAATTTGTATGTCATTCTACATGATAATTCATGTCGTTTAAAAGTTTACCTGGGACCACCATTTGAAATTGTTTCCGGTTCATACCATTGCATACTAAGTTAGTTTGTATTACTAAGGACGGTCATGCAGTCACTCTTGAATCTTCTGTTGAGACGCTTATTGATAAATTTAGTAAACTAAAGTTTAGTGAAAATAATACATAAGAGAACATAATAGTATATATCATTCTCTCATGATGAAGTTCAAGCCCAGAGAAGGCCACTGAAACTATAAACCTTCCTTTTATATGAATAGTTTGCACACAAATATGTATATCTAAGGCACCACTCAACCTTATAGGAAACATAATAATAAGGTTATTATGAGGAAACTAGTGTACTTGATTTATAAACTTTCCCTACTCTACTTAATTTTCCATTATAATATTTATATTGTGTTTTGTAACCAATAAATCATCGCATATGGTTCATATAAGTTACGGTTCATTAGAATGATTCCTTAGTTTGTGTAGTAATTACTCCCTCCGTCCCAAAATAAGTGACTCAAAAGTGAGTCAATTTTGTACTAAAGTTAGTACAAAGTTTAGTCATTTTTTAGTCACTTATTTTGGGACGGAGGGAGTACTAGGTTAACTTACTCGAGTGACTTTGTTGTGTCCAAAATTTGTTCAAAGTTCGATTTAAATATAGTTTTTGATGTGGAAGGGGAGTTACCAAGTTGTCAAAACTGTTACCCGCCTATCTGTTGGGAAAAGTCAGAGGGTAGTCCATGTGTGCCGGAAAGCCTACGACCTCACGCGCATATCAAGCAATGAATATCTTTTTAGTTCTATTTTATCATTTATGTAAACTTGAACTATCAGTATCATTTCTAATTATTGGTATTGTATTTGCATCAGAATTAGACTTTGTTGAACTAAACACTCACACGAAAGGTCATTCCATATTTTCTTTGGGTTTTTTCATTAAGCTTATTGATCACTTTAATCTGGAACAAAATGTGTTGGATCTGAAATTTTCTTGCTTTGTTTTGAGGAAGTGATCATACTTTACCGAGACATTTTTACCTCCCTGTCTGAAAAACTTAATAAAATTTCTCGACCAACGACTTTTAGTATATTTTTTAAGGAATTAAATAATGCTATTTGGGAACCTAAAATGCTTCATAAACGCCTCTACCAAAGTCCCTACGATCTGTCAAAGTCATCGGCTAATTTGTACATGGAGATGGCTGGTAATGCCTCTATAAGTGCCTTTATTAGTTCTAAGAGGCGTTGATTGATGTCCATAGAGAATGCCACTATGTCTCTTAAATGCATAGTACTTTTTCCCTACGAAGTTGTCTCTATTGTTTGAGACATTATCTAGTGACTAAATTGAGCGCCTTTACAAATATGTCCATATACATTCTAAGTGACTCTTTGAGATGTCTCTAGCTGTGGATACATAAATTTATGCCACTACTAAGTGACTTTATGTCATGTAGAGCCATTGACATAATGACTCTAAATCATACAAACATTGTACATATAGGCATCACATGAGGCACTGTAGAAAGTGTATCTATAGTCATCAGATTTTGAAGGTTGCTAGAATCTCTGACAAACTCCTTTCTCGCCGCGTTCGTAGATCTTTCCCAAATCAGGAGGACATGCCACAATTCTTTACAGTCAGTAGAAGTGTTATACTTCACGCAAGCCTTTCCGTTGGGTCCGTAACCCATCACATCCATGATTTGTGGCCATGTCTAAGATCCTAGTCTTTCACACTTCCATGTGTGCCTGTCGCGCAAAATCTGCTATAGGTAGGGTTTATATGACCCCGTGCTCGCTGAGCTTACGCTGCCCTGGCAATAAAGTTTTAATGACCCTCTGTCAATAGGGTATTTACGACACCCATTGACAATATGGATTGTACTTTTGCAATTATGTCCTTAATTGATATTCTTATCTAAACTGTGAACCAAAAGTCAAAAATGTGCATAGGTCATGTCCAATTTTATATTTTAATCCAAATTCATCTAAGTAGTAGAAGTGTTAAATTTACCCCCAAAGTTTTTATACGTGAATGTGATGCACATTCGGGAAGAAAAAAACTCCCACTATCATATAACTACGGGTCATTACACCCAGGTGTGTGTGTGTGTGTGTGTGTGTGTGTGTGTGTGTGTGTGTGTGTGTGTGTGAGAGAGAGAGAGAGAGAGAGAGAGAGAGAGAGAGAAGGAAGGAGTGGGAGAGTTGGCGGGGCTGCCCGGCCATTAGATCGGACAAGATACTATGTCCAGGTTATAATGTGGTGTACCGCTTCGGCTAAGTTAGGTCGGTTGTGGGCTGGGTTGTACACTGCGTTATGATGTGTGCCAAGTGTTAGCTAGGGATTGGGCTGTGTTGGTTTTGGCTGGGTAGATTTTGTTTTCAAGTTATTTAGTTTTGTTTCATTATCCTTTTGAATTTAAATTTCCTTTAAAAACTAATTTCGTTCAAATCTTTTGCCAAAAAATCCATAAGATCCATTAATATGTAGGGCTTAGAGAAAGTGATTCCCAGCCTAAATATTAAACAAAAAATTTGTAACCCCTATTTTTGGATATTATTAAATAATCCCCCAAAAAATTAGGGTCCAAATAAAATCCCAAAATAATTTTTAGGTTTCCAACACTTCCTACTAAATCTCTAGGTCTTATGGAATTTACTCTCTATCCCAATATTAAATTAAAGTTTACACACATTTTGTAGGCTCAGTTTTCCATCGTAAATAACCCCTAAAAATAATTTTAGGGTTATAAATAATTCCAAAATAAAATGTGGCACAAATGAAAATTATTCAAATCAATTCATAGTGAACACAAGCTTGGCTCAAGCAGTACAGGCAAATTTGCAACTACAAATTGACCATAGTTTAATTTTTCACATTCCAACATTGAATTTTTTTGGGATGTGACACATCTCATGCTGCAGGCATGCCCACACCGAAAACAAGGGTGCTCACCTCAGAGCCCCTCCCTCGCTCTGCTGCAGGGCTGGTTCCATTGGCAGGGGACGAGGGAAAGGTAGGAAGGGGGGGGGGCTGGGAGGTGGCGGCGACGGACATGCACCGCAATGGACTGGATGTCGGTGTACCAGATGGAATGTCTTGCACTGGATGGCGGCGGTTTTACCAGGGTGACCATTTTCTTGCCTTATGCTATATGACTGACCAGACATTACTCCTTTCGTCCCAAAATATATGGTGTATTAGTTTTTTCAAAAGTCAAATGTGGATGTTTGACCAAGTTCCTAGAAAAAAATCTTTCAACGTCTATAGTACCAAATTTGTATCATTAATTACATCCATCAGGAAAAGTATTTTCGTATTTAATTTATTTTGTATTGTAGATGTTGATGTTATGTTCTATAATCTTCGTCAAGCCTACATAAGTTTAACTTGCATAAAAATCAATACACCTTATATTCTGAAACGGATAGGGTATATATTGACTTCCTTGAAAGAAAGGAAATTATATGTAGCGACTAGCCATTGCTCGCTGATAACATGGCAAAGTGGTGGGTCCCAAACGGTCAAACGAGTCTCCACGTTGCTATGTCTGATGTGTTAAAGTAATGGATTCCAACTACAGGGGCGTCTAACAAATTTGTTCGCAAACAGTAATGGCACACATTACTAGAAAAAGGCCTACTAGTGTCGCATCAGTTTTGCCTACTAATGGTGAACCCGTGAAGTTTAAGTGAAAATTATCGAATATATTCAATTATTTGTGGCAGGAACCAATTTTTCCTATATATGTTTGGGTGGGGATCTGTGCCACGGGTGATCCAAAAAAATAATATCAACGAACCATGGTAAGTGCTTACCAAACAAGTAACCTCTCCGAAGCAGTTGCAGCTATATTGGCCGAGACCCGGGCATTCAGCTGCACAAGTAACCTCTCCGAAGCAGTTGCAGCTAATTAAAATCAGTGTGATCGAAATAGTTGTTGTAGCGAACCAACCTGTGGTTGGATGGTTAGAGGGACTGGTATCCCCAGCCCACCAGGGTTCAAATCCTGGTGCTCGCATTTATTCCTAAATTTATTTCAGGATTTTCGGCGATGCGTATTTAATGGGAGGAGACGTTCCCATCGATGACAAGGTGCCTATTGTGACTTCGTAAATTTCAAGATGATATGCCGGCTCAGTTTTTCGGATGTGCTCATAGGGGTAGGATGTGCGTGTGTGCATTCATAGGGGTGAGTGTATGTGCGTGTACATGAGCGCTTGCGTCTGTACTGTGTTAAAAAAAGTTGTTCAAATGAAACATAAACAAAAGTCGGTGCATGCGTGCACAAACCAGCTGATGAGGCTTAGGTAGCTGCTACCAGACGGCAGGAACGTGCTTGGATAAGAGAAATCCAAATCTGAGCCCGAGCTCATCTGCACCTGCACTCACCAAAAAAATCAAAATAAATACTAAAAAAATTCAAAAAATTCCAAAAAAAATTGGGGTGGTGGAAAATTTGATGCGTGAGGTGCGCCCCAATTTTCAAAACATTTGGACTTATGTGCAGCTCTCAGCAAAAAAGACAAATCGGAGGTCCGTAAAAATGTGTACTGTTCATATACTGTTTTGGTCTGATTTGTCTTTTTTGCTGAGAGCTGCACATAAGTCCAAATGTTTTGAAAATTGGGACGCACCTCACGCATCAAATTGTCCACCACCTCAATTTTTTTCGGAATTTTTTGAATTTTTCTGAATTTTTTACGAATTTTTTTTTGAACGGGTGCAGATGCACCCGGGCACCGAAACGCTGCACTCCTTGGATAAGAATTACTCCCTCCGTAAAGAAATATAATAGCATTTAGACGAAAATTTGTTGGCGCGGACGAGCTCGCGCGGTCCGGGTATCGCTATGCGTTCGTTCGTTTCGGGATGCACGATGCAAGACGTATGCCTGGACTAGGATGTGAGCACATTTAATGTGTATAACTGATGGATAGAGACGCCGTTCTGCGGGACATGCCGGCCGACGGCAGCGCGTTGATGACGGCGCTTTCGACATGCACCAATATGAACCACTGTCCCAGACGGCGTACGAAGTGGTGTTCTGTTTGTGAAAGGGTTTGGTCGGGCCACCAGATCTATTCAGCGTTGACTGACAGTAGCTGCTTGAATCCGACGTGTCGTCACCGCCCGTGCAGATTCGATTCTCTGGATCATATATAGGTGCGGAGGTGCCGACCTCTTCCAGGGCTGTAAAACGGGATTGCACTTCAGGTTCGTCGTCGAATTCTTCACCAGCCATTGATGTACTGTCAGCTCTTCCGTGAACTGAAGCCTGCATGCAGGACGAAGCAGCATATAGATCTGCTATGTTTCCATTTTAGATGAGCAAGGAGATGAACACTAGTGAGAACATCTTACATCAATCACAGAGTCCGCTCCATGATAGCCGCATCCTCTGATTCACTGCTCCCAGCGATATGATCTTGGGATCCCAAAAACTGATGCTGCTGGTTCTGCTCATTGCTGGCTCACGCACACACACGCGCCCTTTCTTTTCCTTTTGCTATGACGTTGAGTGCAAATGAGCGTGGTTTGCCCGGAAGAGCCGCACTCGCTCTGTCGAGCGGTGTCAAGCAGTTTGAATTTCAACGCACGGAGACGACAGCAGACTTGAGTTGCCACATGCCGTTGCGTGTAGACACGAATGAGTTAATGTCGATACGGCCCAACTGCACATTGCCAATTTACTTAGTTTTACAGACGAGAAACTGAATCTGTTTTTGCAGACAAAGTTGTAGAACAGAACAAAACAGAATTTAAAATACCGAATACTCAAAAGTGAGAAGAGCACATAGAGGCGTGACAGTGATTTTACTTAAACCACACTAGCCTCATTCATAAGCGTACAGCATGTTGGCAAGTTAACAAGTACAACAGATAGCAGTGTATCTTCAACAGGTTTTATTACACAAATTTCTATTTTTGGCTGCGGAAACCTCAACAACAGAATGTTGAAATAAACAAAGTAAGGAAAATTTGTATCCACAGCTATTTTCTCCACCACATGAAGAACAACTTTTGGCTTGTTGCATGTGTTTCTCCTGTGCCCACCAACACCACAGTTTGAGCATTTCGCATCTTTCCTTTCCTTCCGAGGAAGATCTCCTCGGACGGGGCATGTGCTGCTCTTGTGCCCTGGTCTCCGGCATATATACTGCAAAAGCGAGTCCGTTTACTTGTACCACATCTATTTGCATCTTCTGCGTTTGGTGCTCGCTTGTACTTCTTGCTTTTTGCGCCTCGATCATGATATGGAGGCTTGTCCCTGCTAGTGGTTGGTCGACCAGCTTTTCGTTTTCGTTCTGTATGTTTTAATCCTTCAAAATTTCAAACTGCACTTCCTTCGGCGTCACTCCCACAGCAGCTCAAGGGTGCAATCAGGGCCGGCCCATAGGCCGGGCAAACGGGGCGCCCGCCCTGGGCCCCCGGAAGGCAGGGGCCCCGGCCCAGGTATTATTTCCTCTATAGGTGAGAAGCCCAGAAAAATAGCGACACTAAAGAGGGCTCTCGGCGTCGATCCCCTGCCCTTTCCCGTGCTCCTCGACTCCTCTTCCCCAAAACAGCGCCGCCGTTCGCGTGTCGTCTCCGATTCCAAGATCGCCGCCGGCCAATAATGGAGATTAAAGGCGCAAATCGGCTCCCCAATCGTCTCTCCTTTCTTCTTCAAGGTTCTGCTCATTCCCCATCAGCTAGGCGTTGGAGAGGAGACAGTACGTGTTCTTCTTTTCCTCCTCCCCATAACCCCGTTCCCCTGTCAATTATATAGGCGTGCCCTCCGACGAGGTGACGACTCCATACCTGACATCTCTTCTTCTTATCTTCTGCTCTTCAGACTTCCGTGGATCTAAGTTTCAGCGCTCGGGAGCCAGGAGAACTGCTGAAGTGGAGAAGGGGGGAAAACAATTCAGTTCCTGGTGTTGAGTTCTTGTTCGTGCTGACTGCAACCTCCAGATCTACTGATTTGGCCACCTACAACCACATTCAGGTGCTTTTGTTCCTTGTTTTAATCATTTTATGCTGCTTGTTCTTGTTTACTGAGATGTCCTCTAAAAAGCATTTATCTGGTAGTGCCAAAAGGAAGAGAAAAAAGGAAAAAGATGAAGAGGTAAAATCCCTGAAAGGATCACTTAACAATTTTTTCAGACATGTTAGTTCTTCTACAGATCCCTTGGAATTGGCCATAGTAAGTGTTGAAGAACAACCAACTGAGAATACAAATTCCAATACAAATTCTACTGATGATGATATGAATGAGGGTAATAACAATTCCAGTGAGCAAGAAAATGTAACTCATTCACCGTGTGTGTCGATAAACAACAACCATTCACTGTTGACATTTTTGATCCACGAAACTGGGATAATCTAGATGATAAGGCTAGGGACATTTTAGTTGAGAAGGGTCCCGTAAGAAATGATGATATTGTGTACCCTCCAGATATTAATTCTAGACATTTTTCACAATCTTATTATTCTAGAAAGTTGAGCAATGGAGAGGTACATGACAGGAAATGGTTGGTTTACTCTAAACATGCTAACAAAGTGTATTGCTTTTGTTCCAAGCTTTTCAAATCCCATAGCAACAAGAGGGCGTTAGCAGGTAATGGATTGAGTGACTGGAAGCATCTTAGCGAGAGGCTTAAAGAACATGAAAATGGTGTGGAGCATATTAAAACCATGAACACTTGGAATGAGTTAAAAGTTAGACTAGCCAAAAATAAGACCATTGATAAGGATTTCCAGCAGCAGATCAATAAGGAGAAAGAACGTTTGAGACAAGTGTTAGTGAGATTAGTAGCCATTATTAAATATCTTGGTAAACGTAACTTGGCTTTTCTTCAAGAAGTGTTAGACGAATTTAGACTTGAGTTAAATATGTATTGAGAAAGATAAGTTGGATGAAATAAATGTTGATGCAATAATCGATGACTTTGCTTCTAGAAGTGTTAGACGAATTTCCAAGTTCTAGTGTAGACGTGAAATGCTCGGTTTCCTTTACTATGCCTTGAGCAGGAATGTTTGGAAGAATTGAGTTATTATCCTGGCGAAGAACTTTGGAGTGAAGAACATGGCCAATTGGGGAGGATCCACAAACAAATGTAAGTTCATGCCTAACTTTTTATCTGATGGTAACACAAAAGATATAAGTAGCGACCAGTTTTGATAGGAACTTTTGTTTTAAAGAACAAAATGAAGTCTCCAATTAAATTTAGGAATGCAAGCTTTTGTTGAACTACATCATTTCATTGCTATCATGGTGTAGTTCACTTGATCAAATAATAAATTATATTGTCAGTTTTAGTGTGCAAATTAAGATCATCAGACTATGCTATGTACTGGATATTACTTTGCTTTTGAAATATAAATATTTTGAGCTTTTGAGTAAACACAAGGGCCCCTTATTGCTGTCTTGCCCCGGGGCCCCGTATATCTATGGGCCGGCCCTGGGTGCAATTGCTGCAATGGGTTCTTTATCTTTTGTATTGTTTTCTTGAATTTTGTCTTGCAGTCCCATTCCATCCCGCACAGCGGCTATTAGCGTCTTCTTACCCATTGCTCCCTTCAGGATTTCCATTGCACTCTCATATGCTTCTGGATTTGCATCTCCTAGCCTGACCACTTCAAGTGCATGTGTCTACAGATTTGAATGCCTGTATGTTATTGAATTCACATAAATGCTATCCTTCTGGAGATGTGACAAGTGGGCTGGCAGCAAATCTCTTGCGTACTTTGTCCACCGTTTCAATGCTTTTTTGGTTTGTGGTCTATGCCGAATAAATCAAGAACCTGCAAGGGAGGTAGTGGGGTTTTGTTAGTGGTGCTATTATGCAAAGAGAAGAGGGAGAGTATTATAAATAGAAAAGGATATTTTGTTACCTTAACAGCGTGGCAACAGAAAGCATGTGTGCTCAAAATTACCACATTCACATATCGAAAATATATATTAGAGCACATGCACCCAGGCCCTCTCTATCTAGCCATCCATTTCCTGCTTTAAGATTCGTGCAAATACGTTTCTCTTTTTTGTTTCTCCCACATAGAATATATCTTGAAGTTCAAACCTATGCAGCGTGGCAAAGCTTTCTGAGTAGAATCTAGGATAAATCGTTCAGGTTTTTTTGTCAAACATAAATATACAAAATACGTTTTGTATGATTAAAAAAATCATATTTTTAGTATTTATGTCGGACAAAAAATTCTGAAAGATTTATCCTAGATTCTAATTAGAAAGCTTTGCCATCCTGCATAGGTTTCAACTTCAAGATATGTTCTATGTGGGAGAAGCAAAAAAGAGAAAATTTCATATAGAAACTTAGTTGTGTCACACGGATCTTAAAGCGGTATTGGAGAGCTAGGATAGCAGGGCCTGGGTGCAGGTGCTCTAAAAATCCACGTCCATTCACATATCAGCTCTGCTCCCTCATCAACCACTTCCACTTTGTACACAACCCTGCACCACTTTTCATTTCTCTCTGGATGGTATCGCCTTACAAAATAGGTTTTCCTTTGTGACTTCCTCAACTTTGTCTTGTCTGCTTCATATACAACTTCGCTTAAACTTTTCAGCCATGCATTGTGTGTAGATATCACCAGCGTGCATCTCTAGTGCTGTATTCATTTTTAATCTGGAGCTGCTCGCAGATGTACAGAATGCATTAGGTTCACATTTCGTGGCAAGTAATGAAGAAAATGGTCATAAACTTACTATCTTTGTGTGTCTCTCCTCGTAGTTCTCGCTTGCTTCTCTATTGAAAAGAAGACGCATGTACGCCGAACAAATAGATGCATGGGACAGCTTGCTGGAACATAACCCTTGAGCATATGGTTGGCGCCTCGCTGCTGCTGTGTGCTTGTCATCTTTGCACGAACTTGCCATTGAAATATGGTTTTGCCCATTTTATTCTTGTTTCATGATGTTGGTGAGGTAGGCACGTTTTTGCAACCCGTGTGCCTCGCCAGTTGCTACCATGCAGTCTCGAACTCATCAACTGTGAGCATGTGATGGATTATTTTGCGAATTCTGATCTGAATTTGTTGTGCTTTGTGTAATATGGACCAAGATTTTATTTTGCCTTCAAAACATGCCAATTGCACCAGCGGTGAGTGGTGTCCGCATAACTTTCTATTGCTAACTCCATTGCCTGCATTGATCTGCACGTAGTTGGAAGGACACACTTTTATGTGAGTTGCATCCTGGAAAAGAGACTACTATGACAAACCAAGAAACTGGCAAGAGTATTACACCAGGGAAACCAGTCATCATTGGTTATCATTGATTGTAGGTATTTTATTGAATTGAAGAAGAAAAATGCACTTGTCGGTGTCCTACCTGCAAGTATTGTTTGTGGATGCTTTCCTCCCACCATGCAGATGAATTCGCTGAATACCCACTTGTGGCGAAGAGTTTTTCACAAGTTCAAGGAGTTGACTACAATGAGATTTTCTCATTCGTAGGGATGCTTAAGTCCGTCGGAATCATGTTAGCATTAGCTGCATTTATGAAATCTGGCAGATGGATGTCAAAACGAGTTTCCTTACCAGTTTTCGTAAGGAAAGGTTGTATGTGATACAATCAGAAAAGTTTTGTCGATCCTAAGGATGCTAAAAGGTATGCTAGCTCCAGCGATCCTTCCATGGACTGGAGTAAGCATCTCGGAGTTGGAATATGCACTTTGATAAGATGATCAAAGATTTTTGTTTATACAAAGTTTATGAGAAACTTGTATTTCCAAAGAAGTGAGTGGGAGCACTATAGAATTTTTGATGAGTATATGTTGTTGACATATTGTTGATCAAAAAGGATGTAGAATTTCTGGAAAGCATATAGGGTTATTTGAAAAGTGTTTTTCAATAGAAAACCTGGATTAAGCTGCTTGAACATTGAGCATCAAGATCTATGAGGATAGATCAAAAACCGCTCAATAGTACTTTCAAATGAGCACATAACTTAACGTGATCTTGAAGGTGTTCAAGATGGATCAGTCAAAGAAGGAGTTCTTGCCTGAGTAGTAAGGTACGAAGTTAAGACTTAAAGCTCGACCACGGCAGCAAAGAGAGAAAGGACGAAGGTCGTCCCCTATGCTTTAGACGTAGGCTCCACAGTATGCCATGCTAAGTACCGCACCTGATGTGTGCCTTGCCACATGTCTGGCAAGAGGGTACAAAGGTGATCAAGGAGTGGATCACCAGATAGCGGTCAAAATTATCCTTAGATAAGGATATGTTTCTCGATTATGGAGGTGATAAAGAGCTCGGCGTAAAGGGTTACGACGGTGCAAGCTTCAACACCTATCCGAGTGACTCTGAGTAGCAAACCGGATACGTATAGTGGAGCAACCATTTGGAATAGCTCCAAGTGGAGCGTGGAAGCAGCGTTTACAATATGATCTAGAAATTTGCAAAGCACACACGGATCTGAAAGGTTCAGACTCATTGACTAAAACCTCTCTCACAAGCAAAACATGATCAAACCCCAGAACTCATTGAGTCTTAATCACATGATGATGTGAACTAGTTTAGTGACACTAGTAAACTCTTTTGATGTTGGTCACATGGCGATGTGACCTGTGAGTGTTAATCACATGGAGATGTGAACTAGATTATTGACTCTAGTGCAAGTGGGAGACTGTTGGAAATATGCCCTAGAGGCAATAATAAATTAGTTATTATTATATTTCCTTGTTCATGATAATCGTTTATTATCCATGCTATAATTGTATTGATAGGAAACTCAGATACATGTGTGGATACATAGACAACACCATGTCCCTAGTAAGCCTCTAGTAGACTAGCTCGTTGATCAATAGATGGTTACGGTTTCCTGACCATGGACATTGAATGTCGTTGATAACGGGATCACATCATTAGGAGAATGATGGGATGGACAAGACCCAATCCTAAGCCTAGCACAAAGATCGTGTAGTTCGTATGCTAGAGCTTTTCCAATGTCAAGTATCTCTTCCTTAGACCATGAGATCGTGTAACTCCCGGATACCGTAGGAGTGCTTTGGGTGTATCAAACGTCACAACGAATCGGGTGACTATAAAGGTGCACTACAGGTATGTCCGAAAGTGTCATTGGGTTGACACGGATCGAGCGGGATTTGTCACTCCATGTAAACGGAGAGGTATCTCTCGGGCCCACTCGGTAGGACATCATCATAATGTGCACAATGTGACCAAGGGGTTGATCACGGATGATGTGTTACGAACGAGTAAAGAGACTTGCCGTAACGAGATTGAACAAGGTATCGGTATACCGACGATCGAATCTCGGCAAGTACAATACCGCTAGACAAAGGGAATTGTATACGGGATCGATTGAGTCCTTGACATCGTGATTCATCCGATGAGATCATCATGGAACATGTGGGAGCCAACATGGGTATCCAGATCCCGCTGTTGGTTATTGACCGGAGAACGTCTCGGTCATGTCTACATGTCTCCCGAACCCGTAGGGTCTACACACTTAAGGTTCGATGACGCTAGGGTTATAAAGGAAGTTTGTATGTGGTTACCGAATGTTGTTCGGAGTCCTGGATGAGATCCCGGACGTCACGAGGAGTTCCGGAATGGTCCGGAGGTAAAGATTTATATATGGAAAGTTGTTGTTCGGGTTCCGGAAAAAGTTCGGGTTTTTTTGGTATTGTACCGGGAAGCTTCCAGAAGGTTCCGGAGGATTCCGGAGGGGTCCAAAAGTCCGGAAATTGTTCCACCACGTCCAATACAGCAGAATGGGCTGTAGGGGGGCACCCTAGACTTAATGGGCCAGGGGCACCAGCCCCCCCAAGGCCCATACGCATGGGGAGGGAAAACCCTAAGGGGGGAGGGCCTCCACTTGACTTGGGAGGCACTCCTCCCCCCCTTGGCCGCCGCCCCCTCCTCAGATTGGATCTGAGGGGGCCGCCCCCCCTCTCCCTTGCCCCTATATATATGTGGGGGGTGGGAGGCAGCCGCACCACAAGTTCTGGCGCAGCCCTCCTCTCCCAAGTACTCCTCCTCTCGCGGTGCTTGGCGAAGCCTGCGGGATTGCCACGCCTCCACCACCACCACGCCGTTGTGCTGCTGCTGGATGGAGTCTTCTCAACCTCTCCCTCTCACCTTGCTGGATCAAGGCATGGGAGACGCCACCGGCTGTACGTGTGTTGAACGCGGAGGTGCCGTCCGCTCGCACTAGGATCTCCGGTGATTTGGATCACGACAGTATGACTCCTTCAACCCCGCTCTCTTGAACGCTTCCACTTAGCGATCTACAAGGGTATGTAGATGCACTCTCCTTCCCTCGTTGCTGGTTTCTCCATAGATAGATCTTGGTGACACGAGGAAAATTTTGAATTTCTGCCACGTTCCCCAACAGATCCCGCCACGATGCTCGCTGGTACTGCACTACCATCGCTCCACCATTCAACATATACACGATCCGGTTTGTGACTTAGAGTCATCCAGATCTGAGTCGAAGCTAGCGTCGACGTAACCCTTTACGACGAGCTCTTCGTCTCCTCCATAAACGAGAAACATGTCCTTTGTCCTTTTCAGGTACTTCAGGATATTCTTGACCGATGTCCAGTGTTCCTTGCCGGGATTACTTTGGTATCTTGCTACCAAACTTATGGCAAGGTTTACATCAGGCCTGGTACACAGCATGGCATGCATAATAGATCCTATGGCTGAAGCATAGGGGATGACACTCATCTCTTCTTTATCTTTTGCCGTGGTCGGTGACTGAGCCGAGCTCAATCTCACACCTTTTAACATAGGCAAGAACCCTTTCTTGGACTGATCCATTTTGAACCTTTTCAAAATCTTATCAAGGTATGTGCTTTGTGAAAGACCTATGAGGCGTCTCGATCTATCTCTATAGATCTTGATGCCTAATATATAAGCAGCTTCTCCAAGGTCCTTCATTGAATAACACTTATTCAAGTAGGCCTTAATGTTGTCCAGAAGTTCTATATTATTTCCCATCAAGATATGTCATCTACATATAATATGAGAGATGCTACAGAGCTCCCACTCACTTTCTTGTAAACGCGGGCTTCTCCATAAGTCTGCATAAACCCAAATGCTTTGATCATCTCATCAAAGCGAATGTTCCAACTCCGAGATGCTTGCACCAGTCCATAAATGGATCGCTGGAGCTTGCATACTTTGTTAGCGTTCTTAGGATCGACAAAACCTTCCAGCTGCATCATATACAGCTCTTCCTTAAGATGCCCGCTAAGGAATGCTGTTTTGACGTCCATCTGCCATATCTCATAATCATAGTATGCGGCAATTGCTAACATGATTCAGACGGACTTCAGCTTCGCTACGGGAGAGAATGTCTCGTCGTAGTCAATCCCTTGAACTTGCCGATAACCCTTAGCGACAAGTCGTGCTTTATAGATGGTAACATTTCCATCCGCGTCCATCTTCTTCTTAAAAATCCATTTGTTTTCTATCGCTCGCCAATCATCGGGCAAGTCTGTCAAAGTCCATACTTTGTTTTCATACATGGATTCTATCTCGGATTTCATGGCTTCAAGCCATTTGTTGGAATCTGGGCCCGCCATCGCTTCTTCATAGTTCGAAGGTTCACCGTTGTCTAACAACATGATTTCCAGGACAGGGTTGCCGTACCACGATGTCCCTTTTTCCTGAAAGAACTATGTGGCGCTTTGGCTCATCGTATGATGTATTCGCTTCCTTATCTTTTCTCTTTCTCGGTCTGGTAGACATGTCCTTCACATACATAACCTGTGCCAAATCATTGGCTAGGACGAACGGTTCGTCAGTGTACCCAAGATTTTTCAGATCCACTTTTGTCATTCCGTACTGTGGGTCTACCTGTACCCCGCCTCCTGACAGATTGACCCATTTGCACTTAAACAAAGGGACCTTAAAATCATGTCCGTAGTCAAGTTCCCATATGTCCACTATGTAACCATAATATGTGTCCTTTCCCCTCTCGGTTGTTGCATCAAAGCGGACACCGCTATTTTGGTTGGTGCTCTTTTGATCTTGGTCAATCGTGTAAAATGTATTCCCATTTATCTCATATCCTTTCCAAATCAATACAGTCAAAGATGGTCCCCTGGACAACAAGTACAGCTCATCACAAATAGTGTTGTCACCTCTGATACGTGCTTCCAACCAACTGCTGAAAGTCCTGATGTGTTTACATGTAATCCAGTCGTCGCACTGCTCCGGGTGTTTGGAGCGCAGACTGTTCTTGTGTTCATCAACATACGGGGTTACCAAGGTAGAGTTTTGTAGAACTTTGTAGTGTGCTTGAGACCAAGAATATCCGTCCCTGCATATTATTGAGTCCCTTCCAAGCGTGCCTTTTCCAGTCAGTCTCCCCTCATACCACGATTTAGGGAGACCTATCTTCTTAAGGCCAGGAATGAAGTCAACACAAAACCTGATGACATCCTCTGTTTGATGGCCCATGGAGATGCTTCCTTCTGTCCTAGCGCGGTTACGGACATATTTCTTTAGGATTCCCATGAACCTATCAAAGGGGTACATATTGTGTAGAAATACAGGGCCAGAATGACAATCTCGTCAACTAGATGAACTTGGACGTGCGTCATGATATTGAAGAAGGATGGTGGGAACACCAGCTCGAAACTGACAAGACATTGCACCACATCACTCCTTAGCCTTGGTATGATTTCTAGATCGATCACCTTCTGAGAGATTGCATTGAGGAATGCACATAGCTTCACAATGGCTAATCGGACGTTTTCCGGTAGAAGCCCCCTCAATGCAACCGGAAGTAGTTGCGTCATAATCACGTGGCAGTCATGAGACTTTAGGTTCTGAAACTTTTTCTCTGCCATATTTATTATTCCTTTTATATTCGACGAGAAGCCAGTCGCGACCTTCATACTAAGCAGGCATTCAAAGAAGATTTCCTTCTCTTCTTTGGTAAGAGCATAGCTGGCAGGACCTTCATACTACTTTGGACGCATGCCGTCTTTTTCGTGCAAACGTTGCAGGTCCTCCCGTGCCTCAGCTGTATCTTTTGTCTTCCCATACACGCCCAAGAAGCCTAGCAGGTTCACGCAAAGGTTCTTCGTCACGTGCATCACGTCGATCGAAGAGCGGACCTCTAGGTCTTTCCAGTAGGGTAGGTCCCAAAATATAGATTTCTTCTTCCACATGGGTGCGTGTCCCCCAGCGTCACTCGGAACAGCTAGTCCGTCGGGACCCTTTCCAAAGATTACGTGTAAATCATTGACCATAGCAAGTACGTGATCACCGGTACGCATGGCGGGCTTCTTCTGGTGATCTGTCTCGCCTTTGAAATGCTTGCCTTTCTTTCGACACTGATGGTTGGTCGGAAGAAATCGACGATGGCTCAGGTACACATTCATCCTGCAGTTTGCCAGGTATATACTATCGGTGTCAAGTAAACAATGCGTGCATGCGTGGTATCCCTTGTTTGTCTGTCCTGAAAGGTTACTGAGAGCGGGCCAATCGTTGATGGTCACGAACAGCAACGCTTTTAGGTTAAATTCCTCCTGTTTGGGCTCATCCCACGTACGTACACCGTTTCCATTCCACAGCTGTAAAAGTTCTTCAACTAATGGCCTTAGGTACACATCAACGTCGTTGTCGGGTTGCTTAGGGCCTTGGATGAGAACTGGCATCATAATGAACTTCCACTTCATGCACATCCAAGGAGGAAGGTTATACATACATAGAGTCACGGGCCAGGTGCTGTGGTTGTTGCTCTGCTCCCCGAAAGGATTAATGCCATCCGCGCTTAAAGAAAACCATACATTCCTTGGCTCACTTGCAAACTCATCCCAGTACTTTCTCTCGATTTTTCTCCACTGCGACCCGTTAGCGGGTGCTCTCAACTTCCCGTCTTTCTTACGGTCCTCATTGTGCCATCGCATCAACTTGGCATGCTTCCCGTTTCTGAACAGACGTTTCAACCGTGGTATTATAGGAGCATACCACATCACCTTCGCAGGAACCCTCTTCCCGGGGGTTCGCCGTCAACATCACCAGGGTCATCTCGTCTGATCTTATACCGTAATGCACCGCATACCGGGCATGCGTTCAGATCCTTGTACGCACGGGCGGTAGAGGATGCGATCATTAGGGCATGCATGTATCTTCTGCACCTCCAATCCTAGAGGGCATACGACCTTCTTTGCTGCGTATGTACTGTCGGGCAATTCGTTATCCTTTGGAAGCTTCTTCTTCAATATTTTCAGTAGCTTCTCAAATCCTTTGTCAGGCACAACATTCTCTGCCTTCCACTGCAGCAATTCCAGTACGGTACCGAGCTTTGTGTTTCCATCTTCGTAATTGGGGTACAACCCTTTTTTGTGGTCCTCTAACATGCGATCGAACTTCGGCTTCTCCTTTTGACTTTCGCATTGCATCGTTGCATCGACAATGACCCGGTGGAGATCATCATCATCGGGCACATCGTCTGGTTCCTCTTGATCTTCAGCAGCTTCGCCCGTTGCAGCATCATCGTGCACATCGTCTGGTTCCTCTTGATGTTCAGTAGCATCACCGTATTCAGGGGGCACATAGTTGTCATCGTACTCTTCTTCTTTGCCGTCTTCCATCATAACCCCTATTTCTCCGTGCCTCGTCCAAACATTATAGCGTGGCATGAAACCCTTGTAAAGCAGGTGGGTGTGGAGGATTTTCCGGTCAGAGTAAGACTTCGTATTCCCACATATAGGGCATGGACAACACATAAAACCATTCTGCTTGTTTGCCTCAGCCACTTCGAGAAAATCATGCACGCCCTTAATGTACTCAGAGGTGTGTCTTGAACCGTACATCCATTGCCGGTTCATCTGCGTGCATTATATATAACTAAGTGTGTCAAAAATCATTACAGAACATCATGAATAGATAATTAAGTGACCAAATTAATAGAAGTTCATCATCACATTAAAACGAAAGTACATACATAGTTCTCATCTAACAATATAAAGCTCTACAGAGCATCTAAATTAATTAAACCATACACTGAAACTATGTAAAACATTTCAATGCAAAAACAAATGCGATCATAATCGCAACCAATGTAACAATTGATCCAACGGCATAATGATACCAAGCCTCGGTATGAATGGCATATTTTCTAATCTTTCTAATCTTCAAGCGCATTGCATCCATCTTGATCTCGTGAGCATCAACGACATCCGCTACATGCAACTCCAATATCATCTTCTCCTCCTCAATTTTTCTAATTTTTTTCTTCAACAAATTGTTTTCTTCTTCAACTAAATTTAACCTCTCGACAATAGGGTCGGTTGGAATTTCCGGTTCAACAACCTCCTAGATAAATAAAATCTATGTCACATTGGTCGGCATAATTGTCATAAACAATAAATGAACCAATAGTTATGAAAAGATCATATATACCACATCCGAATCATAGACAGGACGAGGGCCGACGGGGGCGGATACCAAAACCATCGCACTATATAAGATGCAATAATAAAAGTAAGAAAATTATACAAGTATCTATATAAACATACAAGTAAGAATTTTTTTTCCTTTCAGAAAGAAGATAAGAACAAGAGGCTCACCACGTTGGTGCCGGCGACGAGATCGGCGCGGGCGATCGACGGCGGTGAAGACGGGGACGGGACAGGACGGACCGCTAAATCTAGACAAATATTGAGGAAAATGGAGCTTGGAGGTCGAGCTTGGAGAGGAGAAAGCTTAAGTAGTGTGGCTCGGGCATTCCATCGAACACCTCGTGTGCATAGGAGGTGAGCTAGAGCACCACAAAGCTCTCCAACGACCGGGCAGAAAAACAGATCAGTGAAGTGCTCTGCTCGCGGGCGAGGGGTATATATAGGCAATTCATTGGTCCCGGTTCGTGGGATGAACCGGGACTAAAGGGCAGCCTTTGTTCCCGGTTCATGCCTCCAACCGGACCAATGGTGGTGGGCCAGGAGCGAGGCCCATTGGTCCCGGTTCGTCCCACCAACCGGGACCAAAAGGTCCAGACGAACCGGGACCAATGGCCCACGTGGCCCGGCCGGCCCCCGGGGCTCACGAACCGGGTCCAATGCCCCCATTGGTCCCGGTTCTGGGTTGAACCGGGACTAATGGGCTGGCCGGGCCTGGACCATTGCCCCCTTTTCTACTAGTGATCCGTAGACCACCTAGCGACGACTACAAGCACTGAAGCGAGCCGAAGGCACGCCGCTGCCATCGCCCCTCCCTCACCGGAGCCGGGCAAACCTTGTTGTAGTGGACAGTCGAGAAGCGTCATGCCTTGCACCAGAACAGCAGCCGGCACAGATGAAGAGTGTAGATTAAAATGATCCAACCTGAAGACACACGAACGAAGACGAACGACGAACAGATCCGAGCAAATCCACCAAAGACAGATCAGTCGGAGACACAACTCCACATGCCCATCGATGATGCTGGACGCATCACCGAAACGGGGGCCAGGCAGAGAGACCTTTATTCCATCTTCAGGGAGCAGCCGCCGACTCGCCTTTGTGAGCAGGACACAAACCCTAACAAAGCTCGAAAAAAGATCCAAAACGAAGGCCTCCCACCGGCAAGGGGCGAGATCCACTCCGCCTCCATGGCCCTAAGGCCACCGGACACGGGACGGACAGGCGCTGGCGCCGGCGGGAGGCAGACTACCCTAGCTTTTTGCAGGGCGGCTGGCTAGGTCAAAGAGGCCAATTGTGTATTGTTTTTATCCTTCTGTTTGTTGCTCTGCTAAGTCTGTATGACGAACGTGCACTTTAATGGGCTGGATGGTGGTGTACCGGATCGAATCTCTTGGACTAGATGGGGCTATTTTACCAGGGTGGCCATTTTTCCAGCCTTTTGCTTTATGACCCACCAGTCATTATATATTGACTTTCATGAAGAAAAAAGTATATAGTGACTAGCCATTGCTTACTGATAACATGGCAAAGTGGTGGGTCCCAAACTGTTAAATGAGTCTCCTTATCACCATGTCTGATGTGTCGAGGTGATGGATCCCACAAAGGTGGAAATGGGTTTCAGAATACGACAACTTGCCAAGACAGGCCACAGGGGCATATAGCTATTTTCTTCGCAACCGATAGTGGCACATACTGAACCCGTGAAGTTTAAGTGAAAATCAGAATATATGAAATTGTTTGTGGCACGAACCAAAGTTTTCCTATATATGTATAGGTGGGGATATCTGCCCCGGGTGATTAAAAGAATTTATCAACCAACCATTGTAAGTGCTTACCGAACAAGAACGACTAGTTCACAATCACTAGGAAGCCGAACATGCAGCTATATTGGCCGACCCCCTTGCATTTCCTTGGATTCAATCATTCGTCTGCACGAGTAACCTCTCCCAAGTAGTTGTAGCTAATTAAAATCAGTGTGATCGAAATAGTTGTTCTAATGAAACATAAACAAAAGTCGGTGCATTCGTGCACAAACCAGCTGATGAGGCAACGTACGTAGCTGCTACCAGACGGCAGGTACGCGTACTTGGACAATAATTATATTGGAGGCCGACCACAACCCATTCGTGTGCAGCATGCATTATGGTTGGTAGTTTCAAATCAATCAATACAATCGTGTGGATAGACCATGGAAGAAATTATACATGATGTGCACGCAATGTCGAATTTTATAGCTTGCTCTAGCTACCATGTGCACGTCGTGTGTGTAAAGGAACTGAAGGCTGCTGCAAGCAATGTAGTAAACGACGTATCCTTTTCAAAAAAAAAAAATGTAAACAACGTATGGCATCTCTCATGTGTCTCCCAACTTGCAACTCAAAAAGGGACAAAATCAAACGTCCGATTGTTTCGGCGGTGTCATGTAATCATCCATCGATCTCAGTGGTCTCACCAGCCGCGTGTCTGGTTAGTAGTAGCGACTACACGAAAATAATTGTGCCCACATGTGCGATCTGCGCTGTATTGGCGGATCGATCTAGGAGGCGAAACGAGGCACAACACGAGTTGCACATAGTTGACGATGACCTGGTCATCCGTCCATCCAACCGTAGATCGTTGTTGTCCGTCCGAGCTGCTGCTATGTACTCCCTCCGTTCGGGATTACTTGTCTCGGAAATGGATGTATCTAAAACTAAAATACGTCTAGATCCATCCACTTTCACGACAAGTAATTCCGAACGGAGGGAGTACTGTATAATGTGCAGTGAGTAAGCCTATATGCCTATATCTCTGGACCGGACGCTTTTAGACCTTCAACATTTCAATTTGGACTGGACCGGAAAATCCTCAGGCCGGTCCCAAGTCGAGGGCGATTTGGGAAAGTTCGGGCATCCACCATTTTGGTCTTCGACAACACGGTCCCACCCAAAGTACTAGAGGCACCCCACGGCCATGGCTCAATTGGAGGTGGAGCACACGGATGCCGACATCAATGCATCGCTCCTCGCAGACCTTGAACTCGTCTATGTGAATCGGGCGGTCTATTTGCACGCGGAGTGTCCGCATGGTGGACTGTGAGTGCGGTCAGCTCCACATCAACGACGCGCGGCACGCTTGGCTCCTGAAGAAGCCCGAGGACGAGGACAAGAGGAAAAAAGGAGCAGTATGATGACGATGCCAAAAAGTCACACGTCGGCGGCTCTGATGGGTTTGTGCCAGCGGCCAACGACGACAAGGCCAGCAGCTCCGCTACGGGTGTGATCCACCTCGCCTCCCATGGGGAGTAGGATTTAGAGTAGTTTTTACTTGTTTTAGAGATCTTGTACATAAAAGAATATAGTATGAATCAACATTGCATAACTCAGTCCGCCTTGTTTAAATGGTAGTGTTGGATGGCTGGTCCTTGCAAATAAACCATGTAAACATGCAAAATAAACATCTACGATACATCGTAGGTCAATTAAAACTACACTACACTACTCGTTCTCGTCGGTGATGTCTACTATCTCCGTGCCAGGCTCCGAATACATGGGCAGCAGACGCAACTCCGACTCCTGTGGCTCCTCTGCCTCCGCTTCCTCCTCCGAATTCAGCTCATCGAAAAGGGTGTCCATCTTCGCCTGTTCTTTCGAGTGAAGCATCGGTTGGCTTCAACGCATGTCTCATCCTAGATGGAATCTAGAATGGTCTGCTGCTCCGCCATCTCCACTGCTTGGGCGACTTTGAACTCCGCCATGGCATCCTCCACGGCGAAGACGGCAACCGGCGCTAACTCTGCCACATCCTCCTACTCCGAATTCGCCACATCCATGGCCACCGGTTGCTGCTCCTCCTCCTTCGGCGCCATCGAGTCCGGAGGTAAGATGGCTGCAACGCGGGCGGTGCGTATCACCCGGATCTCCTCCAGCATCTGGAAGCACCGCTCCAGCGTTAGCCTAGCATAAATGGTCTTTTGCCAAGCCATGGCGGAGAAGAACGGCGAGGGAAGAGGGAGGCGGAGAGTGAGAGGTGTGAATGGGCTCGGGTTGGCGGCGTAGAGAGGGGGGAGTGGATGTGGCTAGGGCTGGGGACGTCGTCCAGTTTAAATAGCCGGACTTTGGCCCTCGAGTGGTGTCATGCGGCATTCACACCTCACAGGAGGATATGCCCATTGGACCGTCGGGTTTTCGGGTGTTTTCCTATGCCCCAACGTCGCTCTCACGTGACAAACGCACAGGGTCAAGCCCGGACCACTATCCGCTTGATGTTGGTCAAATTGGGCGTTTGAGGCACATTTGAGGCGTCTGTCTAGGTTGTCTTTTTTGACCGGTTAGCGATCGGACAGTCTACCGGGCTGTTTGAGACCAGGCTGCTCTAAGTTCTTCAATCATACTCCCTCTGTTATTTTTTAGTTTGCATATAAGATTTGGTCAAAGTCAAACTTTATAGAATTTTACTAGGCAGCAATCAAACCTGGCGGCTCCGATACGACCGAGGGGTGAGCTGGTCGAGAGCGTGTGTTTGTAACTTTGTATTCATGGCTGACAGAAAAACAGATAGATGACGCATGGGCAGGCATTCATGGACGGCGTCCATGGAATACACTTACCTCGTTACTATCTATATAGCCAAGAAAAATGCAGGGCGTCCATGGAATACAGATACCTCGTTACTATCTATAGCCAGAAACAATTTATTCAAAGTGATTATCTCCCATTTAGTTAGTGGTAGCTAGCAAAGTGTTACCCACACATTCGTAATCTATATTTTTTTCCACATAATTGTATGTCTGAATTTGAGTCAAATTTCTCTTATTGTCTCCGTGCCCTAGTAAAAAAAAATGTATACCTTTTTCCCCCAAAGTGAACACCCCAATCCGAGACACATTGCAACATCTCATGTACCGTTAAGTGTTACTCACACAATCGTAATCAATAGTTTCACCTAGTCGGGTTGGTCTTTTTTTAACAAACTTCAATCTAGGTTCTTATCGCTAAAAAAATTAGTCTACGTTACGAATCTGATATCTTGTTAGGCTTCCTCATTAGGAAGTTACATAGGCAATGTGCTAATATGTACAGACTTAGTAGGGTCACTGAGATGTGTAAGTCACACATACTTCCCAAATATGTGAATAATTGCTCATGTATGTAATACAGTTTCTGGCAAAAATTTCACATAATTTTAGCTATTATTATATCAAATCTAGGTTCCACGGCTTGATCTTTGTTGGAAATAACCGACAAGAGTTTTGTAGAGGGAATTTTGTAACCTGCTTCATGTTTTATGTTTTATATTATCTATTTTCCATAGAGAAGTCCACTTAAAACCCTTAGCTATTCGGTTTGTCCAGGAATGAAGTCTCAACTCTGAAACCGGCTAAGAATCAACGACGGACTCTGAAAAAAAAAATCTGGCCCTGATTTTGGCGAGCATGTCGGATTATGACCCGTTGACCATCCCTGACTTAGCGACGTCATGGAGGCCCACCCGTAGACGCCACCCCATCCACTCAGGCCGCCGTGCAGGTGTTTGGAAAATGTACGTACAAATATCATCGACTTCAGCTTCAAAAAAAAAATATCATCGACTTCAAAGCTCAAACATATCGTGTTGATCAGATTTCACATCACCACAAAATAAACAATACACTCTAAAGAGTGTCGGAGTATATTTACAAATTTACGACATACACAATCTTGATTGATTGCTTTCTGTTTGCATCAGGCTAACCTTCCTTTCCTTCCACAAAAGGGATCTTCCTAGACAACTAACCTCTTAGTTCTAGATACATCCAATTTCGAGACAAGTAATTCCGAACGGAGGGAGTAGACAACTAACCTCTCCCGTTCTCAAATACATTCCCTGCCAATTCATTTGCTACTGCACCATTGTCGTGCGGGAGGCGGCGGACTCGAGCCTGTATTTATCACCGTGCAGTCAGTATCGGGTGTGAGCTTGGCCTGGGCCACTGGCGTTTTTACCTGGCCCGCTTGGGGTTTGGACCCACGGTTGCAAGATGTGACATGCCAAGAGGAGTGCTGGGCTTGAGAAGAAGACGAAGGAGCTCGGCAATCTCCATGCTGTGCGAGTAGAACGGAGCTACCTGAAGGCAGAGTTATTATTTCTCTAAAAAGAATGAAGACCGAGTTGGGCGATTAGAATGCCAAGCTCGCTAGCGTGCGGCACGGCTGCCACGGTGCTCTCGCGGAGTCGCGGACGCGGCGTGTGTACAGCAAGGTAGGTAGGGAGTAGGTACTACCGAACGACTGGCATGCGGTTCAGTGTGCTGCGAGGCTTGGGCTAATCGTTTGCATTGGCCAGGGTAGAGGAGGCATGTCGTTCCTGAAATGGGCCGGCCTGTTTGCCGTATGTTTTTCCTATCGTTTTTTCTTTATTTTTAAATTTTTCCTTTTCATTTTCTTTTCTGTTTCCTTTTCTCGTTTCTCTTCTTGACTTTTTTTGCGAATTATCTTTTCAAATTGGTGAAAAAAAATGTTCTCCAAAAAATATTCAACAATGTAAAAAAAATGCTCATCAACGTAAACACATGTTCAATAATTCATAAAATGTTCATCAAATACATTTTTTTCATTGTATTTAAAAAAGGTTAATCAAAATTCAAAAAAATTCATCTTATTAAAAAATGTACATGAAATTTGAAATTTGTTCATCAATTTAAAAAACTATTCATCCAATTCAAAATTTGTTCATCAATTTTTCAATAAATATGTTCTTGAATACAAATTTTGTTCATTAAGTTCAAAAATATCCATTGAATTCAAAAAATCATGTGCGGCGAGGCTTGGGTCGTTTGCATTCGCCAAGAAAACGATCGTGTCTACTGGCTTGGGTCCTAATCATTGGCTATGTGCTGGACGGGGTAATAGTTACGAATTATCTTATATTAGGATTACATGTCTGGAATTTTTATAATGAAAAATAAAAATTGCACGAGTACATATATGGTTGACTATTAATAAAAATTACACGAGTACATATATGGCCGGTTATTAATAAAAATTACACGAGTACGTATATAAAATTACATGAGTACATATATAGCTGATTATTAAATGAAGGGGCTCTACTTGTAGCAGTCCAGGTTGCCTCCGTAGCCGATACCAAAGATGTTGCAGTAGCGTTTATAGAACCCAATCCGGTCGGCAACACGATTATCATGCCCGTGCCCGCACTCGATCCCGCCGTTCACAATGTTGGTGATCACGCCAAATCCGGGCACCCGTCCCACGGCCCTGTCTGCCGCTGATGGTTTCCATTGTCCCGTGATCACTGCATGGCTCGAGGGCTTGGGCGGCTGCGCCGTCATCCAAAACCAGATGGCGGTTTTGAATGACACGGTCGGGTTTGTGGCCACCAAGTTTGGGTTGCCCAATAGGTCGGCCCCGATGGCCCGGCCTGCTTGCCCGTAGTTGTAGTTGTGAGATAGCTGGATGGGCCCACGGCCATAATAGCTCTTTTCGGGCGCACAGGGCCACTGCGTGCTTGGGGTGCAGTAGTTGGAGGTGGGGTTCTGCTCCTGCTTGAAACAGTAGCCCCATGCGTAGGGCCCGTTCAGGGCCGTGGGCCACTCGCGCAGTTGTCTCATGCATGGGAGGTTTGTGCTAGGAAGACAGCCACCTCGCGCTTCCGGGGTGGCGGTGTCGCCTGTGGTACCAAAGCCAGGAAAGGCAGTGGCGGAAGGCGTCATAGGTATAGAAGCCCCTCGCGTGGCATCCCGGGTCATTACGGTGGAGTAGCATTTGGTTGAAGAGGGAGCGGGAGATAACGGAGGACACGCCGCCAACAATGGGATTGGGGCTGGCGGGCGTGGCACCGCCGCCGCAACCAGAGAACTGGCTTTGGCAGCCGTCACCGCAGTATTCCGAGGTGGAGCCGCACCAGCCATAGCGGCTGCAGCAGAGGCAGTTGGGGCAGGTCGCCCCGCCAGCCTGGAGCCGATGCAAGAAGCGCAAGACGGTGCCGATGACCATCGCCGCCATGGCTAGCATGGCCACCACCTTGAGCCCTCTCATCGTATGATGACGTGGCAACGCAGCACAACTCAGATTTTTTTTTAGGTAAAGCACAGTTGGCCGTTGGCTGGTGCAACTATAGCGTTACACTTAGACCTGTAGTTCTGTGTGTGCCAGAAGTGGTGGGGTGTGCATGTCTTTATATAAGTAAGTTTTGCGCTGCAAGAACTAGGTAGCAGATTTGTCTCCTCCTCACTGCCTTCCTTCTTGGCGGCTTAGTTCCGAGTACGGCAACAAACAGCTAGCCATGTCTGGTGACTTGATCGAGAGTGTTTGCTTGTATGCATGCATGTGGAATTTACGTGGATATATAGTCTATAGATGACGCAGGTCATTCAATTAAGGGCGGATATTCGCTATTCCACTCTCCATCGGCATTATATTATTTAGACGGCTTTACAAAAATCACCCCATGGCCTCCTTACTTAGAGGTTGACAGAGGGAACGTAGGAATTTTGGCGCTAGGAGAAAGGACATCTAAGGATGCGTGCGCTAGGAGAAAGGACATCTAAGGATACGTGCGTCTTCCTGCTTGCCGCCGCCCAAATCGATATGTTGTCACCTCTGGCTCCTAGACTGCCGCCTTTGGTTTCGCTACACAACCGATTATTGACTCTCAAAAGTGGCAACAATTGTAAAGAGAAGCTTGAAAGTATAGCATGAAGAATCTTATATCTATATCTATATCGAATATTAAAGGACGGATTGTTTCTCCACTTTTTTTGGTCCATCGATGTTTTCCGTACGTTTTGATTTTCGTCCGTTGATGTTTTATGTTAAAAATAAAAAAATTGCTCTCACTCAGACTCGAACCCCTGCCCTCTCATGTCCAGCTACAAAGAAACAACCAGCGGACCTATACACAGTGTTTCTTTAAAAAGAGAGA